>CAJJDM010000009.1:361567-491528 GCA_905182975.1 Paramecium primaurelia
GACTTAGGATTAATTGAAAAATTAATTATAGGAAGCATAAAATGAAATTAAATAATTAAAGGATTAATTGAAAGAACAAGAAAAAGAGAAGAAAAACCTATAAAATGAGATTAATAATCTTAATAAAGAGTGTGATGATTTAGATGCAAAACTGTAATAAAAAATAAAAGAATAACAAGAAAATTCAGAAATTAAAAGACTTAATGATGAATTAAATAAGGCATTATAATCATTAAAATAAAAAGAAGATTAATTAACAAAAGTTTAAAATGAATTAAATAAATTAAAAGAGTAGAAATAAAAAGATCTTAAAGAATAAAAAGAAAAAGATCAATAAAAAAAAGAATTAGAAAAATAAGTAAAGGATTTAGATGCTGAATGTGATTAACTAGATTAATAAAGATAAGCAGCTGTTAATGAGGCTGAAAAATTAAAATAAGAATTATAAAATTTAAATGATTTGAAAAAACAATTAAAAGATACTTAAAATAAATTAGCTTAAGCTGAAAAATAAATAGCTTAATTAGATCCTGAAACAGTTAAAAATAAAATATAAAAAGCTGAATAAGATGCTAAAAATGCTATTTAAGCATAAAATTAAGCAAAAAAAGATTTAGATAAAGCTAATAATCAACTAAAATAAAAAGAGAAAGAAAATAAGGATCTAGATGATGAATGTAATGCTCTTGAAGCTTAAGTATAGGATCTTAAAGAATAAGCTAAATAATAAGAAGATGAAATTAAAGATAAATAAAATTAAATAGATTAATTATAAAAGGAAAATCAATAACTAAAGAAAGATGATATTAAAGGAGAAATTGAAAAGCTAAGAAAATTTATTTAAGAATAAAAACCAATACTTGATAATTTAGATAAAGAATCTTCATAAAGTGATAAAAGAAGATCAGATTTAGAAAAATAAATAGCCAAAAGTCAAGATGATTTAAATAAACTAAAAAAGAAGAAGGGAGGAAATGGAGATAATGATTAATAAATTTAAGATTTAGTTTAAAGACTTGATGAATTAGATAATTAATTATAATAAGAAGTGGATAAATATATAGAATCAGTTTCAAATATTGAGAAAGTGCTTACAGGTATTATATATTATTATTTAAGATATTACTGAAAAACTATTAAAATTAAAACTTCAAATTAATGAAGTACAAGAAGAGGATGGATAATAATTTAATGATGTGTTTTAGGTATATTTCTAAAATATTATTTAGCTTGTAAAAAATCTTTGTAATGATTACAAATAAGGTTTAGCAACTCATAATTAAGCAATGGAAGATCTTTTAAAATAAATAAATAAATAATTTTGAATTGTATTTGATTTAGCATTAATATATATCTATCTATATTATATTTATATTTCAAAATTAAAGTTATCTTACATTTGATAAATTATTTTATTAAGACTTATTTTGATATTATTGTGGTTTTTAAATAATAGATTGTTATTAAATAATATTAAAATTTTAAATTTATTTAAAAGGAGATTATGATAGTTAATTATTTCTATTTTAAAATTAACTTCTTATACTAATTTAAGGAGGAGGATTCATAGAAAAATTATTTTATCTTTATCTAGAAGTTGACCTAGATTTAGGTTTCAAAGCTTCTAAAACTTGATCAATATTATATCGTTGGTTAGAATTTACCTTCAACATATTTTTTAAAAGTTCTTTATAATCAACTTCAATTTTCAATTAATTGATTTGATCTGAGATATAATCATCTGTAGCTGATAAAATTGCATTGGAAATTTCTTAAAATGTTTTACCTAAAAAGAGGTTATATAATTTAAATACCTTTAAACATCAATTATCTAGTTAATATTTCATATATTAGAATTCCAAAACTCCAAATATCACATTTTGTAGAATAATAATCATTATTATTGGTTAGTAATTCTGGAGCTAAATAATAAGGAGTTCCAACAACTTTAGTTTTTAGGTTTGAAATATTCTTTACAACTCCAAAGTCACATATTTTAAATACTTACTATGATTCATTTTTATCATTTGAAAAGATAGTCTTAATTAAAATATTTTCAGGTTTTAAATCTCTATGAGCCAAACCCATCTCATGTAATTCTTTAATTCCTGAGCCAATCTATTTTATAATAAATCGAATATTTTTTTAATCTATTTTATTCTAAATAAGTTCGTTATATAAACAAGAATCACCTAATTCCATTACAATATATGAGAACCTACCAATTTATTCAAAGTCGTAGATTTGTATTAAATTTTTACATCTTTTGAATTTTTATTGAATTAACTGATCGTAAAACTCTAATTCTCCTTCTCCAAAGAATTCCTGTTTCTTTATAGCATATAACTCATTCTAATATTGAGCTTTAAACACTTTTCCTGCAGCTCCTTATCCAATTTGATATAAAATAGTATATTCTTTATTATTAACTTTGATTGTGTTTTGCATTATTAGATTGTTAGATTATTAATTAGTTAAATTAATATTAATGAAATTAGGGACATGTACTGAATGGTTATTCTTCCATATATGGAAAAAAAATCCAAAAACTGGGCATAGTTGTGATGGAATTTTTGTTGCAGATTCAGTAATTTATAGATGGGCTCAGCCTTACTTTAGTAATTATTATTTATAATGTTAAGGATATTTTACTATATAGGATGGTTAAGTAATAAGAAAAACTAAAGAGAGAGTATTCATTGATCAAGTTGAAAGTTCATTTAAATAAGAAAATACAGTAGCATAATTAATTACTAGTCAGGTATAATATAAAAATTATAAATAAACATCAGATGCAAAACAAATAATAAGAGATAATTACATTTGAGTATTTAGATTATGAAAGTTTTAAAATATTTCTTCATTAAAGGGAGAAAGACTTAAATTTAGTATTATAAAAGTATGAATCAATTTATAATAAGGTTTATTTATCCAAAAAATGATTAAAATTCAATGATTAGAGTAACCTGGTCTCCTTAATTTTGTTTGGTTATGAGGAAAACAAATATTAATAAAATGAATGATATGAAGAAAACTCAAGTTGAAAGAGTTGCTACATTTGATGGACCAGAATATTTAATATAAGGAGATTCAATAAATTCGCCTTTATTAAGTGCAGATTTAGAGTAATTATGTGTGAATATTGTTAAACACATATTAGAAGTATCAGGAGGGAATATTTAAATAATAAGAATGGTCTTATATTTTAAAGTTGATTATGAAAATAGGATATGGTTGCTTTTTTGTACTAATATTAAGGTGAAGGATAAGTTCAATGACATATTGTAATAGCCAAGAGTTTTTTCTCCTATATTTAGAGTTTTAAGAAAAGACTAAGAACCAGTATCTTTTGCAAAAGAATAGGCTTAGACTGTTATTAAAATAAATAATTAAGGTGAAATGTAATCTCTTCTTTATCAATTTAAAAATATATGTAGTAATTGTGATAGATTTTCTAATTAACTATATCAATTAAAATTATAATTCATTATTGAAAGCTTTTAATAAGTATTAATTTAAAATATAAGAATTTAGTAAAAAAAGATTTTACTAGATTACCTGAAGAACTAGAAAAGATTAAATAGAAATAAGATTAATAGATTCCAAAAGTCACTTATAATAGAAATATTAGGATGAGATAAAAATAAAATTTAAAAGAAGGTAGAAAATTATTATTAAATTTAGAATATGAGATTTAAAATGAATTTTAAAATGATAATTAACAAACTGCTATTTTGATTGAGAAAAAAAAAATATTCAAAAATAAATTAACTGAAGATGAATTATATACATAAATTAAAGAATTAGTTTAATTATTAAATGATGAATAAGAAGATTAGAAATTTAATTTTAATCATATTCCTCCTTTAATTTTAAAAGTTTGGGGTAAAATAAATGAAGAAAAATATTAATAATTATAAAATAATTAAAGTTGGAAAGATTTAAAAACCTAAGTTTGTTTAGATTGTTTTTTATAATATACTTAATGTTGTGAATAAACATTATTTGAAAGAAAAGCGTAAGAATTTTTATTTATCAATTTTAGAGAAATTATGTCTTAAAAATTAAGAAAAATTGTAAACACCAAAGAAGAAAATGAAAAAGAAAAACTTCTTTTATCTAATACAAGTTTGAATGTTAATAGAATAACTTTTAATTAATTACCAAATCTCCCATCTATCTCAGAATTACCATTAGATAAATAAAAAAGGATGTCAAGAAAATCTTAAAATTTAACAACTTAAGAAATAGGAACAAAATAACTTGAACAAACTCCTTAAAAGGCATCATAACCATCTGTATAAACAACTAAAAAGTTACAATAAACACACCAATCATAATAATCTAATTAATCTAATTAATAACCTCCATAAACTATTATACCTAGTACAACATTATCAAATAAATATTTTTAATTATAAAGATAGTCTTCTAGTCAGATAAATTAAATGAAATTAAAGATACCAAGTACTTAAAGAGTATAAATATATATTATTATTGTAGATATATCTAAATAAATAAGGCTTAAATATGTCAACAAATAAATCTATGTAATCTAAATCATCAAGATCTACTTTAGATTAATCAAAAGTCTCTTTTGATTTTATGATAAATACTGTTACTTAATTAAAGAGAAAACTTGAAGAACTTGAATAAGATGAAAGATAATAAGAATAAGAATAAGAAAAACTTTGAACTATTAAATTTAAATATACATTAAATATTATATTCTAAATTTAATAATAAGCTAATTAATTTATCAATTAGTTTAATATAATTTAGCTTAAAGTTTGTTTCTTAAAGATTCATTCATGTGTTTTAAAATCTCATCTTTTTGATTACCTTCCTCTATCATTATGCATAATTATTCTATTAGGGCTTAATCAGATAAAAAAATTCTTAATCTAACCTAATTTTTTATATGATTTTTAGATTTTTCTTTTTATGTTTAATTAATGAGTGAACTTTAACTCAAATCTAAATTTTATATTTATGAATTATTTTAATTTGCTTTTTAATATTCTATTTTTTATTAATTCTTATATTATTCTTAGGACTAATCCTAAACTTATAACCAACGTTAATTTTACTCATTAAATATTTTTTATTGGTATTAAAACAAAGGTTGATTAAGCTCAAGAAGGATTTATTCAATATCGGGTCTTTTTGATGGTTCATAAGACAAGCAACTTATTGCAATATTTAAAAGTAGTGGATCATTAATCTTTTCTCTAAGCTTTTTATCTAAGTCTTTGGCTTATTTTATTTAGTCAAAAATTTAGTATATTTAGAGACCATAAAATAATTAATAATTGGAAAAGAAATCATAAATGAGTGCTCCAAATGCCCATATATCAACAGATTTGTCATATATTCCTTTTTTTTGGGTAAAATCAATTAATTCTGGGGCCATATAATAAGGAGTTCCTACATTAACAGTGTTTAGATTTTAATTTTCTTGTAATTTACTTAATCCTAAATCACAAATTTTTAATTATAAATTTCTCTGATCAAAGCACTATAAGAGTATATTTTAGGGTTTGATGTCTCGATGTATAATATTCAATTAATGGATTTCCCAAATTCCAAAAGCTATCTTGAATAGAAACAGACACTTACTTAAAATAACATATTCTATTTCTATTAAATATTTAAAATTAAACGATATTTATTCAAATATTCATAAAGATCTCCTAAATTACAAAAATCCATAATAATACAAAAGCATTATATAATACTTTAATATTGAAATTAATCGTAAGTGTTGATAACATTCTAGAATTTTATTTCCTTAATTTACTCATTCATTTTTTTTTCAGATTCTGTTAGATTATGCTAAACTTTTAAAGCATATTGATAATTTTTCTCATCAGTTACATGATACACCTTTCCAGTTGCTCCTTTACCAATTTCTTTATGAATAGTGTAATTATTAATTACATTCATTTTCTATTAAAATACTAAAACAATGTAAAATAATATATTAAATATAAAATAATTTATTATAAAATCAAGATATTAAATAATTTGTTTGTTTATTTTATTCATTTATAAAATGGGTTCTTGTTAATGCAAATAGCAATAAAAGGAAATAGAATGTGATGTATAATTTATCAAAATATAAATAGGAACATCGCTAACCTTATAAAGACATCTATGAAAGTTCATAAGGTTCTTTGAATGATTATGAATTGATTCAACCTCCTTTGGGAGAAGGAGCTTTTGGAGTAGTTTGGAAAGCAAAACATAAAGCAAGTGGATAATTTAGAGCAATTAAGCAAATAAATAGTAAACACTCTGATGAATATCAAAATATTATTAATGAAGTTAATATATTGAAATCGCTTGTAAACTAAAAAACTAAGTATAGGATCATCCAAATATAATAAAGATATTTGATTTTTTTGAAATAAATCAGAAATTATATATAATAACTGAACTATGTACTGGTGGAGAATTATATGATAAATTAATGGAAATTCATAATTTTACAGAAGTTGATGCAGCAAAAATAATGAAATAAATTTTGTAGGCTTTAGCTTATTGTCATAATTAAAGGATAGTTCATAGAGATATTAAACCAGAGAATTTATTATATGAGAGTGATAAAAAAAATAGTCAGTTAAAAGTTATTGATTTTGGTACCTCTAAAAGAACTACAGGAAAGAATTTAAGAGAGATTATTGGGACAGTAAGTATAATTTAACTTTTAAAAAGGCTTACTATATGGCACCTGAGATGTTTACAGAATAGTATAATGAGAAATGTGATATTTGGTCAGCTGGAGTTGTTTTATATATTTTGTTAAGTGGTAAGCCACCTTTTGATGGTGATACAGATGATGACATCTTTGAATCAATAAAAAAGGGAACATATTCATTGTCTTCAACTTAATGGTTAGGTGTTTCACCAGAAGCTAAATAATTAATTCGAAAAATGCTTGAATATTAAGAATCTAAACGATATTCAGCTTAAGATTGTCTCAATGATCCTTGGATACTCTAATATACAAAAGAAGAAGTCAAAGCTCCAGTTCTTGAAAGTGTATTAACCAATATGAAAACCTTTAGAGTACTATATATAAATTTAACTTATTATAGACTACTTAAAGAATTCAAGAGGCTGCCTACATGTATATTATTAAACAATTCGCTACAAAAGAGGAGAAAGAAGAATTGCTAAAAACTTTTTAAAGTCTTGATAAAAATTCTGATGGCGTTTTGACAAAAAAGGAATTACTTGAGGGTTATATGAGAATTATGCCTGAATCAGAAGCCATTTTATAAGTTGACTAAATTATGCAATCAGTTGATAAAAATTAATCAGGAATTATTGATTATTCAGAATTTGTGATGGCAACTATAAATAGAAAAACTGCCTTAACTTAAGAACGATTAGAATAAGCATTTAAAGTAATAGATAAAGATAATAGTGGAACAATAACAATTGAAGAGTTGAAATAAATGTTTTAATCTGGAAATAAACTTCCTTAAGAAACTTGGGAGACTTTGATGTCAGAAGTGGATAAAAATGGAGATGGATTGCTTTCTCTTAAAGAATTTAAGGATATGATGCTCCGCTTAATCTGAGAATATAAAACATTAAAATTAATTTATTAAAATTAATGTCACGACCAGAATCACAATTACCACCAAATTTAGTAAATATCATAATCTAATTCTTCTCTAGTACTATAATCAATAGGAGAGTGTTAAATATACTAATTGCAATAGAATTATCAATATTCAAACCTAATTAAGTGAAAGGGCTATTTAATTATTGGATCTAAATCCTGATGAATGTAGTTTAGTACTTGATATTGGATGTGGTTCCGGAATCTCAGGATTTTATCTAACATAAGAAGGAGTGAATTGGGTAGGATTAGATATTTCAGAATCAATGTTGAATGTAGCTCAATAAGAAAAGACAGAAGGAGAATTATTATTATGTGATATTGGTCAAGGTTTTAAATTTAGACCAGGTGTTTTTGATGCTGCTATTTCTATTTCTGTTATTTAATGGTTATGTGTGAGTTTTAAAAAATCAGAAAATCCTTATAGAAGATGTACTGTTTTCTTTGAATCACTAAGAAATTGTTTAAAAAATAATGCAAGAGCTGTTTTTCAATTTTATCCTGAAAACAATGAATAAATAAATATGATTACTAGTGCCGCTTTAAGAGCAGGTATTCTAAAGAAGAGTTATGTAATTAGGTTTTAGTGGTGACATTGTTGTTGATTATCCTAATTCTGCTAAAGCCAAAAAGCTTTATCTTGTTGTACAACTAGGAGGATAATCATCAAAAAAGACTATGGATATTATTTAAGGATTAGTTGAAGAATCAGATGAAGAAAAAGTTAAAGTTATTGGTAGATAATAAAAGAAAATAAAGAAATAAAAAAAGTATAAGAAAATAAATGAAAAATCTAAATTATGGATTATGAAAAGAAAAGAAAAATAAGTTAGATTAGGTAGAAAAGTTAAAAAGACAACAAAATATACAGGAAGAAAAAGAAATAACTTAGGTTTATTCAAATGATGTATTTTAAATTATTTTATTTAATTTTATATATTCTGATAAAAGATGATGCATGGATAATCTAAATTAAAGGCTGAAATATTATCTGAAGAAGAGATAAAGCTAAGAGCAGAAAAAGGATAATAGATTTTAGATTCTTTAGACTATTTTTTTAAAGTAAGAAAAAACTAAGTGAATTAACCTGAAGATTAATTAGCATTTTCAGAACTTATGGCTAAATTATGTCCTGAAATTGCTACTATTTATAATTATAGAAGAGAAGTACTTTAAACAAAGTTTGATCACTTAGGAGGATTACTTTCAGAATCAAAAAACATAGATATATATAAGCAATTAGTCAAATTAATTTAATCTGAGTTTATGCTAATAACTATACTATTAAAATAACATCCTAAATCATACACTCTTTGGACTCATAGATAATGGATGGTTTTAAGAAGCTAAGAAATAGATTAACTTATAAGTTAAATGTATATAATTAATCATATTATAAAGTAATTAAGAAAATCAGTTTAAATTAATAGAAGCTATTAAACAAGAATATGAATTATGTAGCAAAATGTTAGATAGAGATGAAAGAAATTTTCATGTATGGAATTATAGAAATTGGTTATCATCAATTAGTGCCTTTGGTAAGGAAGATGAATTCACTAAGAAAAAAGTATATTTAATTTAATTATTTAGATTGAATAAAATTTTAGTAATTTTTCAGCCTATCATTTCAGAAGCAAATATTTTATGAAAAATTATAATTAATCTGAAAATATTATTGAAAGAATTAAAACAGAATAAATATTAGGTCTATTGCCTTTGCCTTTTGAAAGATTAAAATAAGAAACAGAATTAATATAATAAGCCATATATATATAACCTAAAGAACATGGTGTTTATTTATATCATAGATGGTTAGTAGGAGTTGTTTAACCTTTTGGTGTAACAAAAATTGAAAAAGTTTAGAATAATTCAATATAATTATAATTTAATAGACCAGTTACTAATGTTGAGAATTCTTTTGAAATTTTCAATTAGGAAAATGTCTTAAAAATAATTAATATAAAAGTTGAAGGCATAAGGGTCATTATATCATTTGAAGAACAATAAATAACTAACTTAAAAATTAAGATACATAATTAAATTTATGAAAATTAATCTAAAGAAACAATAATTAGTGAAGATGAATCATCAAAATTTATGGTTCCAAGTGAAATAAATTTAACAAAAAATAATGATGGATTTACATATACTAATACAATTTAACAAGAATTCTAAAATGCAATAAATGAAATTCATAAATATCTTGAAGAAAACATTGACTTCATTAAATAGGTTATTGAAGAAGAAAGAGAAAATAGGTAATTTTTTATATGTATAAGATAGATTTCCATATATTCAAGTATTATATTTATTATAATTTAAACTTCGTACTTAAAAATTGATTGATGAAAGCAAAACTAATGCCATTATTAAGGAAGCCTTGCAACATTGTGAATAATTGAAGAAGATTTAAA
Organism: Paramecium primaurelia; assembly: GCA_905182975.1. Lineage (NCBI taxonomy): Eukaryota > Ciliophora > Oligohymenophorea > Peniculida > Parameciidae > Paramecium > Paramecium primaurelia. Next base: position 371,615 of record CAJJDM010000009.1, read on the forward strand.
ATGATCACCAAGCCCAATTTCTTTATGAATTTTGGAGTTAATTTTGAAGTTATTAATTGTTAAAATTTGAATTCAATTTCCATATGCAATAACAACGAAGTAACTTTGGTTAACAAATCTTCTAAAATGATATGACTAATCAAAACATCAATCCCAACGAATTCATGATGTAGAATATGATGAAAATATTTCAATAACAAATGATGTAGATGATGCAAAGCTAATCATCTGGTATTGGAAATACTTATGTTTAGGTTTTGATTTAGAAAAATTTTACCATAACAAAGTATATGATATGAATTAATTCTACAATCAAATGAAACCTGAAGAATGCTAATTACAATAGTCTTCGAAATTTATAAATACTTATAATCCTACCAAATATTAAGAAGTAAGTATTAGTTTTAAGTAGGAAACCAATGTGAACACTAATAGATAACTACATTTTGATGATATATAATTAACATAAAATTACAGAAATGAGTTTCATGATTATAATTTACCAGAAAATGATGATTTTAATTAATATAAAAATAAATAAGATCAAAAATAACGTTAGCAAAGACAGTATGAATAAGGAGATTAGAGATCAATTAAATAATAATTATAAAATTTTGATTAATCAGATAATGATGACAATTACATTAAATAATATAAATAACAATAAAAAAAAACATCAAATTTTGATGATATGTCTTTACAATAAGCAAATCATGATCAATAATAATTTAGATCCAATCTAAAAAAAAATACTTTATTTTAATAAGATGAATGTGATTTTAGATAATAATCTAATCCATTTGATGAAATGCCTATAAAACCAATGAAAAACAATAATATTGAAGATATGACTCTCAGAAATAAAAAATAAGATGATTTTACTAAAAATTAATAGTAAGAAATACAATCGTATTAGAAATAATAGAAATAGTTGGAGGATCAAACAAATAAGAAAACAAATTACTCTAACCCTTTTGATGAAATTCCAATATAATCATAAAAGCAAAATTAAAATATTTTTGATGAAATGCCAATAAAACCATCTAAAAAAGGTTATGATGACTAAATTATTAAAAATAAAATTAATTCCTTTGATGATATACCTATTAAAACAAATAAAAATTAAGCATTTGATGATATACCGATTAAAACAAATAAAAATTTAGCATTTGACGATATACCTATAAAATCAAATAAAAATTAAGCATTTGATGATATTCCTATTAAATCAAATAAAAGCACATTTGATGATATGCCAATTAAAACAAATAAAAGCACATTTGACGATATTCCAATTAAAACAAATAAAAGCACATTTGACGATATTCCTATTAAAACAAATAAAAACTAAGATTTTGATGATATTCCTATTAAAACAAAATAAAACACATTTGATGATATGCCAATTAAAACAAATAAAAACTAAGATTTTGATTAAATTCCTCCAAGAAATAATTTAAAAAAACCTCTTGATGAGGCTAATTAAGATGAATAAGGTCGAGTAAAGAAGAAATCTTTCTTGAAAAAAGGAACAAGATAATTTTTATCAAATGCTTAATAAAGATCTGATATTGCTAAGAAAGAACATGCTGAAATTTTAAAAGAAAATAATGCTTCAGGTACTCCACTTATATAAAATTAAAACAATTAAATTAAAACTTAAAGAATATAATAACAATAATAATAAAAAGTTGAATTTAAGTAGGAGTAAAAAGAAGTCTAATAAAGACCAAAAAAATAAGAATTACCAAAGGAATAACCTAAATAATAACAAGCTAGATAATAATAATTATAAGTACAGTAAAAATCTCTGAAATAAAAAGAGGAATCTGACAATAATTAGGATTCATATTAAGAATATTAGTTTGATGATAATGAAGATTGGAATGATGAACCTCCTAAATAATCAAAGATTGCAACCACTTATTTTGGATTAAAGAAAGAAAAGGATGCAAAAGAGAAAAAATAAGAAAAAGTTTAACCATAAGAAAATGAAGAAGAAATTGTTAGAAAATATGTCTAAGATAAGATTGATAATTTAAATGCTGAAATTGCTAAATTTAAAAGTGAAAATGAAAAGGTTAAGAAAGCCAAAGTAAAATGTGATGATTAATTGAGATAATTACAAAGAGAGAGGGAAGAATGGGAAAAGTAAAAAGAAATAGAAAAACTTGAATTAGAAGAATGGAAAGAAGAAGAGAAAAAGAAAATGTTGAGAGAAAAAAGAATTTAAGACAGGCAATAAAAAACTATTTAAAATTTACCTAATAGAAAAGAGAGAGAAGAAATAGAATCATTGAAATAATAGGTATAAAAATTAACGGAAGAATAAAAGCAAAAAGATTAAAAGAATAAACTATCTTATGATAGATTAAAGAAATAAAATGAAGAACTCTTATAAAGAAATTAAGAATTATAAGCAGAAGTAAAAGCATTGGAACTTAGACTTTTAGAATAAAAACGACCAAACTCTTAAGCTACAATTTAATAAAGCAAATCATAGTAAATCTAATTAAAATCCAATGTTTCTGGACTTTCTTAAAAGAAAGAAGTTCCTTAATAAAATAATAGAAGATAAAGTCCTACCAGTTTTGGGGAGGAATTCTAAATTAAGCATAAGCAATCAATAAAAGAATATATTAAATAAAATTCAGAAGTTGATGATGATAAAAATGATGAAGAATATTAAAATGAAGACAATAGTGATGATGAATAATAATATAATGATTGTAGATAAGAATAATAGAAAAAAAACATTTAATAATAAAATAGTAAAAAATATGATTTAATTGAAATGTAAAATGAGGGCATCCCATTTACTATAAAAAATATAAATAGTGTGATATCTGAATAGGAATTTAACTATGATCAAAATCGTTTCTATCAAAGCTACAAAAAGAATAAGGATATTCCTTCAAAAATAATTAATCATAATGTTGGACCTGATGGTAAGATATCAAGATAATATTCAAATGGTAAAAAAGAAGTAGTTTTCCATAATGGAGTCAAAAGGGAAGTATTTCCTGATGGATATGTTATTGTTCACTTTACAAATAAAGATATAAAATAAACTTTACCTAATGGAACAGTAATATATTACTTTGCTGATGCTAGCACAACTTAGATTACAATTTCAAATGGACCAAATGTAATATATTTACATATATTTTTAAGATTTACCGATTTTCAAATTAATAGATTGAGATACATCTTACTGATGGCACTAAGGAAATTCGATTTGGGGATGGAACTGAAAAGTACATTAATGATAGTGGTGAAGAATAGACATTTTTTAGTGATGGGATAATATAAAAAATTGATAGTTAAAAAGTAAAGTAAATTGAATATCCAAACGGAAATGTAGATATAATTTATCCTGATGGCCAGATATAGAGATAGTTTAGGAATTGATTAATTATATTTGGCGCTCATTAATTAAATTTATATATGAATTAGTGCAGAATTAAACACCATGATTGTCAGAAAGTTAAATACATCTGCTTAGACAAAAAATGTAACCATGAATAAAAGATAGGTACTACATACATGTTAAAAGTAGGCTGTGCTGATTGTTTTTTGGAATTTCATGTACCAAATGATTTGGTTTCTCATCATAGAAAATTAATATCAGAGTTTGAGGCTGAATTGAAAGAAAAAATTGAAAATCTGTCTACCATTTCAATTTAGCCTATCCAAAATAATTCTGAATAAGTGGATTAAGAATTTGATACTTGCATGAACAATCTCATTTAAAAATTGACAGATTATAAAGATTAAATTAAGGAAGAGATAAGAAATGAAAAGATAGATTTTGTAACTTATGTCAATGATTTTAATTAAAAAGTGGAATAGAAGATTGATTTGTAAAATACATAAATATCACAATTATCAACAAATGAAATTAATAAATCAATTTCCTTTTATTAGAATTCAAATAATATTGTTCTTGACTTAAGAAAAGATTTATCGGATCTAGAAATTCATAAAAAGAAATTAAATCTAAAAAAATAAAAAGCAGTCTAAAAGTTAAGAAATACTTTTGAATAAATAATGAAAGAACTTGATGATCATAGCAAAAATAGTAATAATAATAGTAATAATAATAATAATAATAATAATCATAATAATAATAATAATAATAATAATAATAATAATAATAATAATAATAATAATAGCGACAATAATATTTCATGTACACCTGAAAAATAAATTTATCCCTCTTAATTGAGTAACACTACACAGTCAACCCCAACAAAGAATGTTGTGGATGTTGCTCGATCTAAAAAATAAAGAAAGGGAAAGAATTGATTTTTACAAATAACTAAAAAATAATATTATTTCATTTCTTTCTAGGATTTATAGCTGTATTGATAGATCTATATTTTAATCTTATCTAAAAGAATTATTTTTGCTTGAATTATGGATAAATCTTCATCTACTTTATAAAATTAGATACTTTTAATTTTGTTACTTAAAAAATCTTGTTAAGTGCTTATATTAATAATATTTAATATATAAACTTTATCACTTCAAATTATTCATATAGTTGATATATATGAAAGTGTCTTTGATAAAATCTAATTCTTAGAAGAATAAATTGGTTGTATAAAAAGACATGGTTTTCCTTCCAACTTATCTTTATCACAATACAATTATTCACAATTCAGCCACAATTAACAAAGAATTAGTAGAATGTTTAGAATAAGTAACATTTGACAAAACATCAAGAATTATAAAGATAAAACCTGAGATAATATAGGAAGTCTAGATGAATTTTTTAATAGTTTTTAATCAAATTATAATTATATTTTAAATTATAAAAAAGCATAATCACGTTAATTAACAGGATAGTATTTAAAATGATAAAATATATCTTATTATAGATGCTCTTCTTAATCTATATAATGAATATACTGATGCAATATTTTATTTAATGAATCATATATAAGAGAATAATCAAAATAAAAAAAAATCACTTATTAATTATCATGTCTAAAATTTAATAAATCACTTATTATCTAAATCTATTTCCATAATTGAATTAATGAAAATTACTTAACACACAGCATCTTATTAGTTACATTTTTTTCTTATAAAATAGTTCTGTCTAATATTTAAAAATCTTTTCCTTATAATTTTGAGCATCTTCTTAAAGTATAATATTTTAAAATTAATTTATATTTATAAATTTTGAAGCATTACTATGAATTAAAGATAGAGCCTATTTAAATCTATAATTCAAATTTTCTTCTTTAGTTTCAATTAAATAAATGTGATTCAAGTAAGGGTTCTTAATAGAATTAATAATTTAAGAATTGAAGTTGTGTAAATCTTTGATATTCTTAATTTCATTAAACCTTATATTTAAGTAAAATAAATTCAAATATGATAATTATTAAATGGTTCTAATAATTCTATTTAAAAAGGATTCATTAATAACAATTTCATTATTTTATAAATCTAACTATAATATTTAAAATACTTTACTTAAAGATACATTAGTTATTTTAATTCACCAATTTAATTAAAATAAAAGAAGTAATTTGAAGGATTTAACAATGTTTAATTGCTTACATAAAATTTCAATTTTTTCAACTCTTTAAAATCAATAATAGTTTTTAAAACAATATCAAAATTGTTTGGATCACATAAGAATTAATCAAAAATAATGCAAAGACTTAATAAAGATCTTCGAAGTTACCATTACTTTTAAAGGAATTCAAATAACTTTCCAAAATTAGCAAACTTATTTCTCACATTTTCTGCGGTATTGACAAATTATAACACGCCTTATTGAGGGGTAATTTTCCAAGAAATATTCAAATGCATTTTTTAACTTTCATTGGATATTACTATTGATTTATTATTTAATTACATGTATTAATTTTCATTTATTTATAATCACTTGAACTTTAAGTACAGGCAAGATTATTTTAGATTTTAAATTCTTAAAAATTATAATCTTTCATTGTTTTCATAAACAGATTCATTAAGTAGGAGGATTTCCATTAAGTAGTTTCTAAATCAACATGAGTTCCAAATAATCTTAATTGATTTAAAGTAACACTAATTTTTGAATTTATAATTGAATTGTATGCCCAATTATCTGTTTAAGTAAATCTAGAATCAATATATTGTAGATTAGGAAAGTTCTCAGCATTCTCACCTAATTCATCTAAATTATCAATTCTGCTGCACCATTATATAATAAAATTAATCAAAAAGGGCCATTTCAATTAACATAAATTGTAAATACCTTAATTATCAATTTAAGTATTGCTTAAATCTAAATGTTAAAGAGTTTAGATGCCTTAGAATAAATAATTAATAGAAAGTGAGGTCATGATAGGACAATTAAGTGTAAGATGTGTTAAATTTGGAAAGCATTTCGAAAGTCCTCCTTTTTACTAAAATATTTGAAATTAAGAATCTGTCACTTCAACATTTTCTAAAGTAAGTTCTTCTAAACTGCTTAGGGGGTATTTAATTAAACTTTGAATTAGCTTTTCATGAGGATTATTAATGTTTTATAAGACAATTTTTTTAAGGTTTTTGTTATTATATCGCAAGGATTGTTTATATTCCTGATAATCAAAAGCCTTTTAATAAACTATTTCTTGCTACAAGTTAAATATATTAAATACTAAATTATGGAGAGATTTTTTATTATATGTTGATTATTAACTCTAATTTACTTTAGATTATTTAGATTATTTCTCTTAACTTTACTCATCTTTATTTGTTTAAGATATTATTTAATCAAACAAGGTTGGTTATTATGTTTAAGTTGTTCTTCTCATAATAAAATAAATAATATAATCATTTATATTTGTTAATAGCTTATTTTGATAATGCTAAAGCCGAATTTATTCTATTTTTGAGTTCTTGGCTTTCTTAGAACTCATCAACAGTTGAATTTCGTGCATTAGGATCTAAAACGATTGGTGGAGTAGGTAATGGATGAATCATGTAATCCTATAATTTTGGTGCTTATTATTCCTTTATTTTAGGCTAAGGCTTTAAGTTCTTTAACTTATCTAGTTATTGTTAATAAAGAATTATTTATTGTTATTATTGTTCAATTAATAGTTATTATTATTGTTATTATTATTATTATTATTGTAATAGTTATTATTATTGTCTTAATTATAATTATAAATGCTATTATATTTATTGTTCTCTTAAAATCTACTCTTATCTTTAACGATCCGCTTCCTATTACTTAGGATTATGTATAGGTAAATATTGAGGAGGAACCACTTATGATTATATCCTGATAGGAGATGATTGTATTTATTATTAATTATTAGTAATAGGAATGCTAGGTTAAACTATCTATAAATTTGAAGAATCTGATGGAAATCTATTTTAAAATATCTTTAATTCTTGTTTAGGAGTATGAGTAGTTGGTTGTAATGGATGATTTCTTGAATTTTCTAGATTCTAAGTAATCTCATTTGAGTTCTATATAATATTATTATTATACTAATAATTCAAGAAAAGTTGGTCTATCAATTTCTTCATATTATAACATAGTCAAGACAATCCTGACTAGATCAGTAGAATATCCAATATTTTGAATTTCTAATTGTCTTTCTTACAATATTTAATCTTTTATATATGGATTATGTAGATCATAATTATAACACTCAAAACTATCCTTGAGTGTCATTAACTCTAAAAATGTCATTCCTAATGAAAAAACATCAGACTTTTGTATGTCATGAATTGGAATTTCTAACTTTTATCTCAATCCTTCCATTTATTAAGGAGATAGTAATGCTTATCCTTTTCCTGTTAGTACTATTTAATATCCACTCAAAAGTCTTAAAACTCCTTTTGGAATCAGTTTGATAGAATCATTTTTATCTAAATAAATTGAATCAGGTTGAATGTGAGTATGCCATTTTTATCTTGCATCAAGAAAATGTAAAGCTAATAATATTTCATGAAGACTCTTCCAAAGTTATCTCTCTGGGATATAGTTCTTATTTGAAAAATGATGTCCACAAACTTATTTTAAGGTTTTATACACTGCTTCATAAAACCATCTGCTTATTTATAAATTTGTTGTTAGATTAGGATCGATACAAAGACCATAATATTTAACCAAATGATTATGCTTAAGAAGCATAAGTTATTCATGAAGTTCTAGCAATGGACCTTCATCATCTGTTGCTGTATTCGAATGTCTTTTTTCAAAGATGGTTGCATATTTAGTATTCTCTCTTTTTAATTTATAAAGTTCAACTCGGTCAATATGAGGGAAAGATTATCCTCCCATGCTTTCAAATTAATCTTCTAGTGGTTGATTCTAATTAAAAATTGAATTGTCTGCAGATTTTATGATATATACTCTATTCCCCATTTTTTCAATAAAATTTTATTTAATACTTAAATTTAGCAGTTGATAAATGAATTACAACAACTCAGAGCACTTAAATTAATTACTTTCATTTTAGATAGAGGATACTAATGAAATCTTTTACATTAATACATATTACTCTCCATAATAACTAGGGGAATTATTTTGTTATTAATTTAACTTAGATTTAACAAATGCTAAATTAATCACCTAAAAATTATTGAAAATTATTGAATCAGCTTCACATCTACCTCAATATTAATATCTAAATGAATATTATGAAAGACATAATGATACAAAATGTTAATCAAATATTTAATTTAAATAATCCTATAAATTAGATGAGTTCTTGTTTGATAAACCATAATTATTTGATAGAAATAAACTATTTTAAAGAAAAATTCAATAAAACATTGAAAATATACGTTAGTAATAGGATTAGGCATTAAGTATTCAATGCACTTTTAATCCAAAATTAAACTATCCAAATCAATCTCAAGATTTCAATAGATATTAACATCTATATTAAAAGGGATTACTTAAATAATTGGAAAGGAATAAAAACAAGCATATTCATATTGATAAATTAGATTAAGTAGATGATAATTGTACATTTCAACCTGCAATTAATTAAAATTATAAATATCAAAAATAAAAGAATGAAAATTTGCCAAGTCAATTAAATATAATGATTAAAACTCACTTACTAAAATAAAACTTATATTATTATCAACTTTTTTAACTGTTAGATAGCAATAATGATGGATTAATATCTAAAAATGAAATTGACATTAGTTAATTAAATTAACAAGAAATTAAGTAAGAATTTAATTATTAAATAGCCATCTTATGCCATTATTAATGAAAATTGAAGAAGAAGACCTAGAATTAGATTATAATTAGTTTATAAAAATATAATTAAATTGAATTTTTTTAAATATCAATTAAATAATCTAATCATGAAGTCTAAAATAAAAAAAATTCTTCATCAAATTTATTTAATAAAATTTAATTACTTCAAATGAAACTAAAGAATATATATTCAATTGAGACTATTCGATATATATTTATTAAATAAAATATATAATAAGCATAAATTATTATTAATAGGCTTTCTTTATAAATTTCGATAATTTATATATTATAAAAACACAAAATTTTAATTTAATTCAAATCAAATCAAATCAACTATAAATTATGTGTTGAACATTTATAAATAACAAACTTATTTAATTATATTAAAATACATATAAAATCTGCTGAATCAACTTTATTCATTGTTATTTTGTGGCAAATTTAATGATTTAATATAAATATTTTTGCATAAATATTATAAATTTAATGGGAATTCGCTATTATTTCAATTCCATATATTTGAACAAACATTGCATAATATTTCCATTGATGCAATTAGTTGTAATATTCTGCTTAGTCATTTATGTACACTTTGATTTAAACTTATTTTAGTTAATTATAAATAGGAATAATGATTTAATACTACAAATTACAGAATCTCTACTAACTTGTATATTTTTTTTTGAACTACTCGTTAAGATTTTCATTTAAAAAGAAGTAATTCCATTATAATATATAGAATTACCTCTAAAATAACAATAATCTAACAGATCTAATTTTATTTACTACAATTATTTCTCTGATGGTAATTTAGAAAACAATATCAATAAACCTAAAATAAGAACAGGAAGAGGAACTGATCTCGATAGCATTATTATTTATTAGATATGCAGTTCAATCTGTGCGTCTATATATGAACATAAAAATGTATTGTTCTTAATTATAATAGAAATCGATAAACGATTGCTTTTATATAAAATAATGATATTTCATTTACAAACGAGTAGCAAATATAATCAGCTATCGAAGTTAATTAATAATGATTTATTTATTTTTCAAGATTTTATTTTATTCATTTGTCTTCTTTTTAAGTTCTAGAACAAACTTCAAGATAAAATTAAATATTAATTATCTTTAGATAATATTTGATGATGATGGACAATAAAAGAAATAGTTTATAAATATAAACTTTTAATATAACAATATTAAAAGATTCTTAAAATTAAAAAATCAAACTTAATAAATTCAATGATTTTTTAATGTTTTAAGATTATGAAATAGAAATTTTATAAAAATAATAATGATTTTTTGGATTGATAACACTAGCATATATGATTGTAGAACCTATAGTCTTATTAAACCACAATAATATGATGTAGCTATAATTTTGGATTACATCAAATAAGATTAATAATAAAATAGAATTGATTTAAAAGATAAATTACCAAAATTATTAAGAACTCTAGCTCTATTGCTTGTTATTCATAATAAAAAAGATATTTTTAGATTACTATAGATTTTAGCATCCAAGGATTTTAAATACACTAAACTTTATAATGATTTTGCTAATAATCCTGCTGCATAATGGTATATTGAGTAGATGAAAGTAGAATCAGTTTAAATGATAATGAATCAATATATTTAAGGAGAATACAAGTTTCTTGAAAGCTTTTTTTAAAAAATAATCAATTCGTATGAATAATATTTACAAAAACAATAAAATGAACAAGGAACTCCAGAGTTTAATTAATAAGTAGAAGTTGTATAAAATTAAGATTAAACATCATAAAATAAAATAAATGAAAAATCTCAATAGAATTAATAATAATAAAATTAAATAAATCAAAATCAAGGTATTAAGGGTTAAATAGAAGAGTCTATCAATCAAAGAAAAAAAAGTGTTGAAGAGAATAATCTTGAAAAAGATTCAATATCAAGTGTATAAAAAAGTAAGAATGATATTAAAAATGTTTAAGATACTAAAAATTTAAATTAAATAACAAATAAAGAGTCAACCTAAAAACAAAATTTAGATGTTATATAATAACAATAATTAAATAAAGATAAGATATCCAAAACAACAATTGAAATAGAAGATAAACCTTAGTAACAATAAAATGAATAAAATAATAATAAATAGAAAATAAATTAACAGCAATAGTTAGGTATAAAAAATTAAAAGGAATAAAATAATCTAGAAAATCAGAAAGGAAATTATTTCTCAGAACAACAAAAAGTTTCATTAGAATCAGTTTTTAAAGATGATAAACCAGATTAAAAAAGTATTTTTTCATTTTATTTTATATAGTGCTTGAAATGGCAAAAATATTATCAGAAAAAGCTTAGAAAAAGTCAACCTATTCTCCTTTATAATCTCCTTCTAAATTTAAACCAAATCCAAAACCTTTAGAAAAAATAACTGAAAAAGTGGAGAAAAGAGTCAATATAGAATAAAAAATAGCAAAAAAATTTAATTAAGAACCAGAAAAAATAAATTCATATATTGATACACTAACTGATAAGGAATAATAAGAATTTGAATTCTCTGAAGATACAGAATTAATTAAATTATTTGATTTACTAAAAGATAAATGCGAATAGACTTATTGGTGGTCTAAATTTTAGGATAAATGTAATAAGGCAATGATGGAAAAAGAACTTGAGATGATAATGTTTGATAAATTACCTATATTAATGAAAAGATGGGCAATCAAAACAGGGAAAAATGTAACAGAAATGGATAGAAATCCTAATAGAAGACATAGAACACCAATTTAAGAAACAAAAAATACCTTATTAGATTATTCAGATCCAGAAGAGATGACAAAAGAAATAATCCATATTGCTTAATCTTCAGAAACATTAGATAAGAAATAAAAAAATGATGAAAATATAAATTTAGAATAAATAGAGTAAAATAATAATGGAATTAATAAATTATAATAATAGAATGAAGTAATTATAAAATAGTCTAGTAATTATGAATAAGAAGAAAGCATAAAATAAAATTTATAAAATGAATTTAAATATTCATCTGAATTCTAATAACATAATTCAAAATTTCAATATGATAACATAAATAAAGAAAACGAAAATTTTATATCTAGATTAGAAGAAGATACATTTATTAATCAAAATTAATAAATTTTAGTTGAATAAGAACTATTACTTTAAAATGAGATCTAGGAAGTAACTCCTTATTAAATTATTGATATAGATGATGAAATATATTATAAGAACTCTCCAATGGATAACTAAAAGAATTAATAATCTAAAGTAATTAAAACATGTGCAAATAGATTAAATACAGAAATTACTAGTTCTAGATAGTAATAATCTGAAAATCCTAATAAATAATATTTACAATAAGAAACCTCATTCTAAAGTAATATAGAAAAATAAAAGAATGTAATATTTATTGATTCTTCAAATGATGAAATCATTTAAAGTAAAAATACCTAATAGTTGATTCCTCAATAATAATAAACGATATAAATCACAGAAGATTGTGTAGAAATAATAAATTAACCTATAATAAAGAGTAATATAATTTATCCTAATATATAATCAGAGTTTAATTAACATAGCGATGATATTGATAAATTATTTCAAAATGATAACGATCTATCAAGTCCAGATTCAATGGTAAGTTCATAATCAATTTTGATTAGTAATTAAAGTAGTATTTAATTTGATGAAGTTTAAAATAATAAAAACTAATTTGTAGGTAAAGAGTAATTAAATCAATAAAAAAATTAAGATATTATAAAAATACCAGACAAAATCTTAGAGAAAAATGATGTTAAAAAACATAGAGATGAGGAGTAAAAAACTAGAGAGAAAAAAAATTAAGAATCAGATATAGAAATAAAAGAAAAATAAAAAAATAAGAATAATAAAAGATAAAACTCAAAAGATAAAAGTGAAAATTAAAAAACTAAGAGTAAAAAACATGATTCTAAAAATGATGAAAAAGATAAGAGTAGAGCCAAAAGTTCATCATAAAATAATGAAAAATTTTAAGAAAAAGAAAAGAGTAAAGAAACTAAAAAAAGAAAAAGTAGTGAAAAAAAAAATGCCTAAGATATTATTAAAATTATGTAAGCAGAAAAAGAAGCAAAAGAGAAGTAAAAAGAAGAATAGAAAAAAAAAGAGAAAGAAAAAATTCATTAAGAAAATATCAAAAAGGCAGAATAAAGATTAAATAAAATGAGATGTGATGAAATAGAATATTAGAAAGAATATAATTATCTTTAATAATAATCTAAATAAAATGAGATTGAACCTGGAGAAATAAAATAATAATAATAATAATAAAATCAAAATCAACATAAAAGTTACTAATAACCACAATAATTATCTCAATAAAACTACAAAAATGTTAACCAAACTGCAGAGTAAAATTAAAGATTAAAGTCTCAAGATGGTTAAATTATAGATCCATAAATTCTGAATACTAGTTAAAAATATTAATAATACAATTAGTAAGTGCCATAAAAAATTTAGGAAAGTTAATCAAATGGAAATAGACCTTAATAATTTAATTAAAACCACGAAATTCCAATCTCTTATATTTCTGATTAAACAAGTTAATATAATAATGTAGAGTACTAAAAAAATCATCAAACAAATTAGTAACAATATAATCAATTCGATAGATAACAATAATATTAAATAAACCAAAATTAAATAGAATAAATTCCTGGCTAGTAAAATTAATACTAAAGACAAAATAGTTATGCATTTCCTTTAGAATAATATGGGATCTAAGAATTCTTAACTAAGAAAGATTAGGCAATGTAGAAAAGCGTTTAAAAACAAATTGTAAATCCAACTTAATATGATCTTGCCTAAATACCACCTTCAATTACAAATTAAGGGAATTATCAAAAATAATAATAATAATAATAATAATACCCATAAAATTATTAGCAAGTATAGTTTTAACCATAGTAATAATAATAATAACAATAATAATAATTTTTTAACTAATAGAAACAAAGAGATAAAAAATATAGAAACAATTAACCTCACTAATAAGATTTCTATAGACAAAAACAGTAATATCAGAATCAATTAGAACCTCATTTATAAAAACAAAGAAAGTATAATCCAAATAATAATAATGAATAACATGTTAATAATTAAAACTTTAATTATATGCCAGGACCACAACCTAATATGAATGTTTAGCCTTACCCTTATCACAATTAAATGAATGATCCTTAATTTGCTAATTAGAATCCATTTCCTAATGGTCCAAATTATTCATCAAATTAACCCTCTAAACAACAAATGTTTGAATTTTTTTGTTAGATGTTTTATGATAAATTTTAGTAACCAGAATGAATAAAATTTTAAGTGTTTTTATCAAATTTAATAATATAAAAATAATATTAACTTTATCTACATTGATTATGTGATTTTCAAAATAGTTAATCAACAATAGAAATTTCTTTTATGAATATCTAATAAAAAATTATAAATTATCTATTATTATAATTCTCATTATGCCAAGGCTAAGGCTACCTTTGTTTTTTAATGATTATCTAATTATTCATTTAATGAAAAGTTTTATGATCTTAAAGCTTCAATTTCTGCAAATGAAACGACTAATAAGAAACTGTATTCATCTATTTTATATTGAAGACTGTTCAATTTTGAATATTCAAACTTCCATTACCCTAAATCCTAAAAAAATATTCAACTTAATAATTTTACTTTTTCTAAATCAACAATCTTTTAATCTGCCTCATTCAAATCATGAGTTAATTGATCAACTTAGGTTTAGAGTTCGTTAGATTTATCTTCTAATTTTTTAGCCTTAAACTCATATCTTTTAACTTCACTACTTAATAAAGCCATTTTATCTTCATATTTATACTATATAATTAATTTATAGATATACTTTGATATCTTCAAGTTCTGCAATCTTACTTTCTAATTAAGTAATTTTTTATTTGAACTATTCTATTATTTCATCTTTTGATTGTGATTCCTTTTCTAATTTTTTAATTTAATTCTAAAGATCTTCTTAATTGACAAGTAAACCTTCTATTTCAGCAACTTATTATTTTAGTTGAGTAATTTCATTAGATTTATTTTAATTTTCATCAATTTATTATTAAAGTTGGTTTTCAAGGGAATTCAATTATGTTTTTAATTCATTAATATCTTCTAATTAATTATGTAAATCATTTAATTCTTAATCCATTTTCATTAATTCTTAATTTTATTAATCAATTTCTCCTTACTTTTTTTAATTTAGTACTTTTAATCTTTCAATTTCTGATGAAAGCATAGCTAATTTATTTTCCATTTATTCTTTTATATGAAGTAATTATTAATATTATTAATCTAATGATTCATATTTCTATTTCCATAATTTTAATTCTTTTTCTAATTCAGCTATTCTTTCATTTAAGCTTTCTATTTCTAATTTTAAGACATCCATCTCAGCTAATTATGCTTATTAATCTTAGATAATCTTTTTTAATTCATCAACATTTTCCATTTTTTCAAGTTTATATTTCATACCTTCAATGTGTGTTGAAAGCATAGCACATTTACTTTAAAGATCATATTTTTCTTATTCAGATTATTAAATTCTTTATTCCAAACCTTATCTACCTTATTTTTCATTTTATATTTATTCTTGCAATAGTGAATTTTATTCATGTAATTGTTGAATTTACACTTTCAATGTATCTTATGTTAAAAGATCTTATTATAATTATTAATTTTATTATTAATGATTTAAAACTTCTTAATTCTTCTATATAATAGTTTAATTCAATCTTTAATTTTCTTGTTTTAATAAGGTTAATTTATTTTATAAATCCAAAGTTGGATCTTCTTCATTTGCCAAATTAGATTCTGATACTTTTTTGTAACTTTATTATAATGAACTTAATTATTATTATAAATCTGCAATAACTTACTCAGAATTAGCTTATTTATGAACTATATTTTAAGCTTTTTATTCATCTAATTATCTTCTTAATTCTGCAATATTGGTATCTGCTTATGTTGATTATCCTCTTAATTTTTCTAATTCAGCTTAATAGTTCTAATTCATTTATTATTATGCATCATATTTATTCTATAATTAATTTAATTATTCTTTAAGTAAATTGAGATCTGATAATTATTGTTCAGCTGATTTTAATTATTCAGTCTTTTAATCATTTAAATATCTTAATCTTTATGATTCGGCACTTAACATAGCTACCTTATTCTCTAAATCATATATTTTATTATTAGCATCATGAAGTTTTTATTCAAGTTCTGAAATAGCTTATAATTTCTTTTCTAATTCATCAATTGTATTATTTGCTTATTCTAATTAACGTATTAAATCTTCAATTTGCTTTTATAATTCATCAATTTCATTCAATTATTCTTATAATCTTTTCAATTCTTCTTATTCTTATAAAATCTTATCATTTTTTTATTTTAATTAAACTTTTAGTCTTTCAATTTCTGCTGCTAACATACTTACTTTATTTTCTAATTACATCTTCTCTTCTTCCAATAATTTAAATTTATCTAAGTTTTTCAATAAATCTGCATTTTCTTAATGTAATTATTCATTTAATCTATGTTATTAATCTAATTCCTATGATAATCTTTAATTTTCTTATTATAATAAAGATAATGATTTAATTTTTTAATTTAATTCTGAAATTGTTAAATCTGCATTATTAAGATCAATATCCTTTTATTATGATTATTATTATAGTTATTAAAGTTCTGCACTTTTATCAGTTAATAACTTCTTCAATCTATCTAATTCTCCAATCAATCCTTAATGTAATTTTAATTGTCCTTTTGTAGCTTCCAACTCTATTTATAATTTTTATTTATCATCATTTAAAGTATGAACTTAAACAGTCAGTTTATTTTATTCTTGATTTAATGCATCTATTCTTGCAACAGATTCTTTTTATGCAGATGAGAGTTATTAATGTTACAAATCAAGATTCTATTTTTTAAATAAATACTTACATTATATTTAATTTTCCATTAATCTAATTATTTAAGAGCATCAGCTAAATCTTATTAAAGTTTCTTTTAATTATTCTACCATTCTTGTCTTTCTCTATCAAATTGTGTTTTTAAACTTTATATCTCTGTTGGATTATATTCAGCTAATTTTAACTTTAATTCATCAATTTCTTTTTATTTCTTTTAATCATTTTCCATATATTTTAATTTCCATTATTCAATCATCTTTTCTTTACCTTCATTTTGATTATGCATATCTTACAATGCTTATTGAAATGCTTCCAATTCTTATAATTATTCTTAATACTCTCTACATTTTTATGATAACTAATTATTAGAAATAATTGATACTTAGCCTATAGTATCTTCTCTTTCAGAAACTAATTTTTTTAATCTTTCTACTTCTACTTATTAATTCAGTAATTTTTGATTTTCAATTACTAAATCATTCATATCTGATCTTTGCTTATCCATATCTGCCTGTATTTTAGACATATCAATTTGAAACTTTTTCACATCTTCCTAAGAACCTAGAATCCTTGATTGTAATTCATCTTTCTTTAATATTCAGATAATTATTACTATTTCATTTTCTATATCATATTTAGCTAATTAAGCTTCTAATGTAAAATATTTTTTTTTCCATAACTCTAATTCATCTTTTTATTAATCATCATTTTCTTTTTCTTTATCATATGAAACTGGATTTTTCTCTTTGACTATTATAGTTGTTGGTAAATTTTGGGCTGCTGGAATTACGTAAGAATTACCCATGTTAGATGCCATTGGAATAACTAATATATAATTAAAATAGTATACTTCTGCTTGGTGATCTGACTGAAATAACTTACGATGACTATGGTCTAAAGGAAGCCATTCTTAAATAAATAATTATTATTAATAATATAAAGATATTTTTATTAATTATATAAGACAAGTATCAAATTTTAGGTAGTTATTAACTTTTATATTGTTTAAGAACCTCTCTCACATCTTCACATCCATTTTCTACTAGTTTCTTTAAGAAAACACTTAATTCCAATAATTCTTTATCTTCTTAATCATTATACCATGTTTTAATAAATATTCCATTTTCTGGTTAATGTTGAAAATTATCAGCAATATTATCTACTATTATAACTTTTTTAAGACTTCGACCTAATCTAGATAAGTCTTTAACAAAATGATTTTGATATTACATAGCATGTTATCTATAAAGACGATATTAAATATGTTTATTTTTATCCACTTAATCTAGGATCCAATTAGCATAATCAGGTAATCCTGCTGTAAAGACTGCAATTTCAAAGTAATTACTCATTTCTTATAAAAATTATTCAGTATAAGGTCTTATTAAGAAACTTTTGGTTTAATCAAAAAAATGAATTAAGGTTTCATCCATATCTAATATTAGAGTGAATTCATGACTTTCTTCTTTAGGTAAATATGGTTTATTTGCTACACATATCAAAGGAATTCCTAATAAACCATGATAACTTTGTTGAATAGTAAAATATAAAGAAATGAAATTCTACAATACTAAGTTAGATTCTAACATTCTAAGATATGGTATTTATTTTAAGTAAGTACATAAGAATTGATAAAGATCTTTTGATTATTTTGTTAATGATTTGTATAAACTTGATAATAATTCTACATTTTATCTAATTTATGTATTTGAATCTACTTTTTTACTCCCAAAATACTTTTTATTCTAATTAATGATATTTTAAAGTTCTTATTATTGTGTCTTCTATAATATCATTTCTCCCAATAATAGATAATTTTATAAATTATAAATCAACATATTCTTAAAATTTACAACATTACTTGTATATAAATGTTGATCAAAAAAACTATTTATGATCACAACAATCTAAAAATTATAATAATATAATAATACCCCCATCTTAATCAATATTAAAATCTGTCTAAATTGTTTAGTATTCTCCACAAAAAGTTTTTCGATTTGACAAAAATGGACTCCATCAATGAATTCTAAAAATCTATTTATCTAATCCACTTAATCACTTACATTCTAATAAATTATAATAAATTTTAATTACTTTTCTCATAGCATCCATCAAACTAACAATTGAGTGATATATTTTTACATAACTCTCTAAATTATCTTCTAAAGTATCATCAATTTCATATTATTGATGTATTGATTTCTCTAAAATATAAATTACTTTATAATTACTTAATACCGATCTATTATTATCCTCTTTTACTTTCTTAGTATTAGATTATGGAGATTGATTTCTATCACTTAATGGAGGAGATTCCTCTTATTTTATTGGGTTTAATTTATTTTATTTATTGTTTATTTCCAATTTATCATCTGAAATAGCTACTTTTATTCTAACTTTCTTTATCTCAAAATTTTTTTTAGAATTCCTTGCTACTGATTTTGGTTTTATTATTGGTAATTATTCAGTATCCTCTTAGTCTTAATTATTTCTTAATTGAGAAATACCACGATTTACAATTATTTTTTAAGTTGGTTTATTTTTTCTCATATATATAATTAAATAATCATAAATAAGTATATATAATTACATCTCTACTTTCTTTTTGTAATAAATAAAATATGTTATTAAAGATTAAATAATGATATTCTAGTTCATTATTTTCATTATTCATAATTCTAGAATAATTAACTAATTTTACCATTAAATTTGATATTACAAACTAAGTATCATATTATAATCAATTACTTCAACATATAAAAATATATTTATCATTTACAGAACTCTGTAATAAATGAAATTAAATTACTAAATTATTTATAATATGCTCTACTTATGTATAAATTTTAAAGAGATATCAAAACATTGCATTTTATTTTATAAACAACTTAGTTTCTATAACTATCAGAATTTTGATTTCATTTTAAAACTAAAACTACTTATAATTATAATTTATATTTTAAAGCTAATATTCATATATATAAATAATCATTGACGAACAAAGAGTATTTACTTACTAGGACTGATATTATGCATCTATTAAAGAGGAGGTTTCTTGGAAAAAGATTAATTCTATTATATATTGTATATAGTAGTCTTATTAATAGATAATCGATTTGAGTTAACATCAGGAAGTGATGGAACTCTTCTTTCTTTAACAAGATTGTAAGAAGGACTTGTAAAGCTACAATTATTAACTCTCATGTAAGGAGATAATCTCTATATAATTATTTAATTCTATATCTTTACTCTTATTTCATTATTATTGTTATCTTGAATAGAATTAGTCCTAGGTTTTTATTAATACTTTGATAATTCTACTTTTAATTGATTGTTCTCTTATTTATATTCAGACAACTCCTTAAGAAGTGAAGATATTTATTATTATTCATTTTAACCCCTTGTTCTCTAATAAAAACATTAAAATGAATACTTGTAAATTTTTTATTTCATCTTGTGTAAATGATAACTCTCTTTGCATTAAATAAATTTACTCTTTATGAGTCTATTCTTGTTATTAAAATTAGTAATTTAACTACATAATACACTAGTTTAATTGTTCTAGTTATCTGAAATAAGAGGTATTTTTACGATTCATAATTTGAATATTTTTCTACTTATGCTTTCAATTTATTGATCTCTGATTACTTTTATTCAAGTAATTAACTCATTTTTTACAATTGGCTTTCCATATAGTAATTCATATTTAAGTCTTTTTGAGATATAACCGTTAATAAATTAATATATATATACATTGTAATAGTTCTAATGTTAATCAGATTTCAATTCTCTTTAGGCAATTTAGATTAAAATTATTAATGCTATTGGAATTAGCTTAATTATATCAATTCCTTAGATTAATATAGATTAAAAGGATATCAATTCATAACATAAAACAAATAAATATTTTCACTAATATTTCACATTCTATAAAAAAAATTCTCTTATTTAATAATCATGTTATTTAATAAATTGCATTAAAGTATTTATAATATTAACTCTTACTTAAACTTAATAAGTTCTATATAGTAAGATCATTAGAATATGATGGTTAGTATTATCTTTGAATAACTTTTGTTTGATGATATATCAATTATAAATTGTATTAGTTTTTTTATATAAATTATTTATTTTTTACAATGTAAGAAGATTTACTTCAACCTTCAGCATTTTAGGTTACATTGCGTTGTAAAGACCATAAATAAGGATTAATTGTTAAAGGATGTGTAGAGAAGAATTGTAAACGAAAGAAAATACTTCTTTGTTAATAATGCCTTAATGAGGATGCTCATATGGAACACAATAATAATGTAATTGGGATAAAATAATTTATTGCTGAATTTAGTTAGTCTATTTATTAGGCTACATAATAGAATAAAACATCATTAGAATAGTTTCTAAATAATGATGAAAATCTTAAAGTATATAAATATATTCAAGATAATAAACATCATCTTAAAAAAGTGAAAGATAATATTGATACTTAAAAGACACTTGTTGCTTAGGATATGACATTTATTGTAGAGTAATTCTAATTGTATTTATAATAAATTAAAGAAAATGTATTTCGAAAATTGGACTTAGTTTATTCAGAATATGAATCATTATTTGAATAAACCAGAAAACAATTTAATTCTAAATTCTTTGCAGCAGCAAATTATTTTTTATCTACACCTATGGCTCTGACTTGTAAATTAGGATAATAAGGGGATAATTCAGAAGAATATTTAAGAAAATTAAAATTAATAGATAATACTAGTTTAGATAGTCTATAGGATTTGTTTACAAGATTATTATTAGCAAATGAATCACCTAAGATTTTTGAATCAGATTAATAAAGATTATACTCAACATTATAAGAACCTTTATAAAATTATTTTTTAGGTTGGTGTTCTAATTAAGATCGTTTACCTTAACCTCCTTAATTAGTATAATAATATTCAAATAATTCAAATAATTTTTAATAAAATTAAGTATTGAATTCTCCATAGTAAAGACCAATATTACGTGAAAATTATTAACTTTCAGATTCTATTGTAATAAGTAAATCTGGGATATATTGTAAATTCAGTAGAGCTTTAGATCTTTCAAAAAAAGAATGGCCTCATATAAAATTAAATAGAAAATTTACTTTAGATTTTACAATTGGTGCTGTGATTGGATTATCTAAAACAACATTTGTTATGATTGGTTAAAATGATTTGAAAATGAGAGTATTTGATACTGAAAAGAAATCATTATTGGCATTTGATGGACATACTTAATAAGTAAATTGGATAGAACCTTTATCAGCAAATACTTTCATAACAGGAGCTGATGATGGTTAAGTATATTATTGGATTTTCTAAGGATAAACTGCAAAAATATAGGATTAATATACATTTTCAAATAAACCTATATTAGCAGGTTTAGATTTATAAAATAATTCATTTGCATTTGTAGATTCTGATGGAAGATTGGGATATAAGAATATTACAACAAAATTAGAATTATTTTTAACAGTTGGTAATTCAAGATTGTAAGGTAGATTAAGAAAATATAAAATGGCTTTGATTAAACCTGGAGAATTGTTTTGTGTATATGTGGCTGGAGAATAAGGAGCAACTATTATATAAGTAAATGAGAAAGAGAAATAATTAAGAAAAGTGAATGCAAATACATTGCCTTGTAGTTAAACAATAATACCATTATCAATAAATGAAATGTTAATTGCATCTAGTAATGGTGTGAAGATATGTAATACAAATAGAGATGATATTTTATAAGGTAATGATGTAGATGTTGTATTGATGGAATTTACACTTAGTTAAATAATGTATGCTATTTGTATTCCAGTTGAAATTGGTTAATGTATGTAATATAGGATATAAAAAAAGGATAATGGTTTATATGACATATAATAAAAAGATTTAACATTTGATGGTATAACTTATCTTTCATCTAAGTATGATTTATAAATATAATTTCAGATTAAAACCAAGAGTATAATTGATTAAAAACTAAGATAAAGTAATAATGGTAATTGTGGATTAGAATAAAATTAACTTCTTTGATATCACTATGAAATGAATAAATATTTTTAAAATGTAAATGCATTAATAATTATCAATCTGTATAACTAAGATTTATGATTATATTGGCAATTCATTTTAAAAATCATTTTGCCCAAAGATAATCATACAGTATTTATAAAACAATATTAATCATTTAAAAATCAAAAATTCTATAAATAATTTCCTTTAGATCTTTATTGTAGATTATTCAAAGTATATTAACCTGTAGAATCAATATAAAATAAAGAACAACTTATAACTTTACAAGCCTTTCATTAAAATATTAATAAAACTAATAAGAAAGAGCATCTGTTGTATCCAGATTCAGAAACAAAGTTGAAAAAAAAACTTAAGATGAATCCACTCTATCTAGAACTCTTCAGTCTCAATTAATTGAATTAAAGAGTTATGATATTTGAAGAATAAAGACATTTTCATTTACAAAAAAGATAATTAATTTTGTAATTCTTGATAACAAACTAAAAGTATATTCCACTTGATAAAAAATTGAAAAGGAAATCATGGAGTACTTAAATAATAATGAATGATTTTAATTGTAATCAAGCAAAATCAGAGACAATTTGCTTTATTAAATATTCAAAACATTGTTTTATAAATAAAAGATCAAATATCATAGAGATGATAGATAGGAGAGTAACATAAACATATTTACATTTGAAGTAAATTATAATTGAAAAGACATAATTTAAAAAAAAAGAAATGGGAATTTTGCTAGATTGGTTGATAGGAATAATGCATCTCGATATATCAATAAATTCTGAAATATCTTCTCATATCTAATGGATTCTTATTTTCAATCCAAAGATCCTTTTCAACAGTTTCTAGTTTACGTTTGAAAAAATTAACATCCTAATTTGCTCTTTTTATTTCAACACTGGGAGTGTTAGGATCAGCTTATAGAGCATCAAATCTAGATTGGGCTTAGTCTAATTTTTCTTTTATGAAGTCTCTTTCTTCTATCAACCAAGTTTTATTGTATTTACTTATATCCACAATCTTACCTGTCTCCTATAATTACTTGTATTAAGATTCTTCATATTTGGCAATTTCATTCTTTGCAAACTCGATATATCCCATTCTAGCAAAATCACTTTTTCTTCTTTTAGTTTCTACAACTTTGAATACTTATTCTTTTGGATCTTTAAATTTAGGTACTATTTCATTAATAAGTTTCTTTATAGCAAACTTAGTAGTTAGAATACCTTATATGAATAAAATAATAAATATACCCATTAATCTATTGATAGCATTACTTCTATTTTTGCTAGCATCTTATCCTAGTTTGAATGTTTTATGAGCAACAAATTGGAGAGCTCTAGCTTTGGCCCAAGTAGTGTGAATACGTTCATGAGTCACTAATTAAGTCATTTGAGTTCTCCATAAATGCCATCTTTATTTTGATGTTCTGGCCAATCCAAATCGTTTAGGATTAGATAATCTATATCCCATAATTAATATTAATAATAAATAATATTTCTAATCATTTTTATTGTCAACTATTACCTTTCTTTCATAATTAAAATTAATAAACTACATAAACAATCAT
Source organism: Paramecium primaurelia (assembly GCA_905182975.1). Classification (NCBI taxonomy): domain Eukaryota; phylum Ciliophora; class Oligohymenophorea; order Peniculida; family Parameciidae; genus Paramecium; species Paramecium primaurelia. The sequence goes on from CAJJDM010000009.1 coordinate 396,434, forward strand.
CCTTTCATATTAATATACATTCAACAATCTATTTTAAGATGTACAAATATTGAAATTGTTTAATCAAAATAAAATATAACATTTATTGTACTCATTACATTAAAAATCTCTTTAAAGATTTCATTGCCTTATCTTATGATTTATTTAATTCAAATGTATGTTTTACACCCTCCAAACGAGCTAAATTATTTTATTTTTAATACTTCTTTCAGCTATAAATAATTTTCCTGGGTCATTCTATTATCCAAGTGATGGCATTGTTGGCATTCCCATCATTTGCATTTACATTTACATTTAAGTGTCTAATAATTATACTCTAAATATTTATTACCATCAACAAATTCATCATTATCATCTCCAAACATCAATTATTAAATCTTTTATAAACCTCCAAACAACAAAACAAAGTAAATACTGATACTACTAATATATCTAACATCTAAATTTTAAACATCTACTCCTCTTTATAACATTGTTCTGAATTTCTGAGTTAAAGGAAATGGAACTTTTCCAATTACAAAACCAGAAAAAAAATAAGAAACCCATTAATATTGAAGTGCCATAAATATAATTCCACTTAAATTTTATTTTAACATATCAGCCATGGCTGCTGGATTCATCATAGACATTGATTACATTGGATCTTTTGCTGGCTTTTAACTTGCTTTTGTTAATATGCCAGATTCATGATCACATAAATGAGCTCTCTTCATCTTAAAAGATTAATCTGGTAATAATCCATGTAATCTAGCTAATCTTTAAGATTATTATGTTATATTTCTAATTATGTTGTCTACTCAATGTACTTATCAATCATTTCAGCAAGTTAAGCTTTTGATGTTACTTTTTGTGATGTTTTTCTATTGTCCATATATTTTGTTAATAATCCTCTAAACATTTGAATCATAAACATCACAATTATTATTGGTAAGAATACCCAGTCTCTAATACGATCATCAATCAATATATCACTCATTAAATTTATAAAATATATATTTATTTATATAACAATCTATAAATGTAATTAAAATTTCTTCTTTTTATATTGATTTTCAATAAAACAATAAAAATCTCATTTTATCGTAATTTCATTTTATATTTTTATAACTAACATGAATTTCTAAGCTTGTAAATATTTCAAATTTTACTTTATCCTTAATATATGTAGGTCACATGTATATATTTTAAAGAACTAAATTTAAATTATTTTAATTTTAATTTCTCATTTAATTAATTATGATACTCATCATATTAGTAAAAACAATCATTAATAGTAAAGCTTATTTATCTCGATAATTTAAAAATAAATTTTAATCAGTTTATTTATTTATAAATAATGTATATTATCCTAAACATTTGAGAATCATTTCAATAGTATATACAATAAATGAATTATAGTAACAATGATAAATATATCATGTCAATCACTATTTTTTAATATTTGAAATCATTATATTGTTTTTTAAATTAACTATTATTTTAAGGGAAAGTTAAAGGATTTGAAATGATAAGAATTCTCTTGAAATTTCTGTTTAGAGTACCAAAGTGAAAGAAAGTTTTAGGTATTAAATGTTAAATTCTTTAAAAAGCTGATATAATTATGAATAAATTACAATTTAATCGATGGACCTTGACTTTTGCTAATCAAGAATATGAAGATTTATATGAGATAGAGATGAGTAAATATAGACTTCATTACTTTCGCATCATTGAAATAGTTGTTATGCTTTTATGCTTTTATTTTTTTACTATTTATTTGATTGATGGATAGCATATGTTTTTGATTATTTCTTTAGCAATTTCAGGTGTTTTCATTTTAGGAATCCTTATAATTACCAAAAAATTTGATAAAAAGATAAGATATTATTACTTTTTTATGTACCTAATCTCTATTACAATAAGTTTATATGTAGCTACATAGACAAAATAAAAGTAAATTTAGTATTCATTTTTATAGAGCTCTTTATCTATTTGGTTTTTATAGTGGATCAATCTCTGTTATATAGTTTCTCTTTAGTAATTTTTGCTTAAGAGTATTAACATTTTTATTTGTTCCCATAATTTAACTATATCAATTGGATTCTCTTACTGCCTAAGATTTTTCATATATTATACTAGTGTTTACTTCCTAATTTTTGGTAATCATATATTCCCATTATAATGAATTTATGTTTCGCTTGGCATTTTCTTATATGCATTATAATACTAAATTAAAGTAATCCATTGTAGTTTTATTATAGAGAAATACTTGAAGAATATGTACCTAATAGTTTCTTTGCAATTAGTTTAAACTAGCATAACAATTAATTTTAACTGGAATTTATAAATCAATAAGTCAAAAATTAATTAAATATTGAAGATACAAAATCAATGATTGAGATTTTGAGAAATACATATGTAGTAAATAAGGTTTAAGTTCCTACATAAGTTGATTTATCATAGATTCCAATATATAAGTCAGGAGATATGACTATAAAAAAAGTACAAATGAAACGTTAAACATTAGAAGAGTATTCATTTTATAAAATTAAATAAAATTTATCAATAAAGAAAAGTGATTTAAAGATTATTGAATAATTAGAGGGGTTTTATTTTGATAATGAGAAATAAAAAAATAATATACTGAGTATAGATGTCAGATAAATGAATTATGGAAAAAACTATTTATTATTTGTTATAAAAGAAGATAAACCATAATAAATGATGTCAAAAAGTGAAGAATAAATCAAATTTCTTAATAAAATTATCAATTTTATTGCAAATTAATTAATTACATCACTTTCTCATCTTTCTAATGCTATAATAACACTTAATTGTTCTTCTATTGATAATGAAAAATTGTAATCTATTAAATGTTTAAATTTATCAATAATCAACTAATTTTAAAACTTTTAATATTTTGTAAATGCTTGCAAAATAAATTATGAAATAACCAATTACAAAATTGTTAATTTAAAGCATTTTATTAATAATTTAGAACCTTATTTTTCATATATGTCAAATTCCTTAAATAAAAGATTTGTAACTTAATTTAATTTAGAAGACTGTAATATTAAAATTAATTCTAAATTTCTGTCTTAAATAATAGTTAATATTTTTGAATAATGTTTAGCTTAAGCAGATATAAATACAAATATAACATTAACTATTACAACTGAATTAAATTTAAATCCTTTGAGAAATGAAAATAATTCCCAAGAAAAAAATAGTATTTAAGAATTTGATTTTATAAAAAAAGTAATGATGGAATCTGAAGAGAGTCCTACAAAAATAGATAAATAGAAATTAATTAAATTTGAGTTTTCTTTTTTTACTGAAAAATACATAGAATTAAAAACAAATTCATAATTAGTCTTAAATCCTTAGACTTTAGAGGAATATCAAATTAATAATAATTAAGAATTTATATTAATATATCCTATCACTAATTTTTTACTTAAAAAGATAGGACCATATAATTCTGTGTAATAATATTAAAATGTTTATAATGAAGATACTTCAACAAAATAAGCATTTAATTTATTCCCTTCTATGGTTGATTTAATCTAAACTCATAATGTATATTAAAATAAACTCTCCTTTTATATTTATACTGATCAATCCTTATTAACTTAATCATTTATAAAATATGTTCAGTAAAAATCATTTTTGGATCCTTGATTATTATTATTATTATTAAATATTAACTTAAATATATAATACTATTCATTTTGTTTTAAAGTTACTTTAACCAGTTTTCATTTCAATCTCTTAATTAGTTTTAATAGGTTATTTGTTTTCCAACTCTCTCTTTTTCCTCAAGAATGTAGAAGGTTTTTTCAATTTACCCTTAATATTATATAATATTATACTTAAATAGTGTTTGGATCTGCATCTGTAATAACCTATTCACGAAATAATTCAATAGATTAAAAGTATTAATCAGGTATTTATTTAATTAAATAGCCAATTCCCAAACTACACATTCCAATTAGAATACATATAAAATGATGAGCAAAATCTAAAGGAGTCACTTTAACAGCTTTTCCTCCACATTCACTATAATATTCATTATATTGATTTACACAATAATAATTTAAACTACAATAGTTCCAATTATAACAGATAAAAAGAGCCAATTATTGAAGAATCCTTCAAATACATTTAATTCTGTTTTTTTTAATTTTCTTGCATTTATTTCATTAAAAACTTATAAAAATACAAAAATATGAAAGAAAATTGTATAATGTTCTTAGAATACAGGACTATTAATAAATATTAAAAATATACTTATATTCTTCATCAAGTCTATGTCCTCTACTAGATTGAATACCAAAGATTGAATCACCTTTGAATAATATGATTAAAAGAACAAATAATTAAAATGCTGCTTGACATATAATGCTTCTCCACATACCAGATGTAATCATATGTTCTTTTCTACCATATGGTTTACGTGTTAATAATTCATCATTAGGTGGTTCAGTGGCTAATGCAAGAGATGCCAAAGTATCCATTATAAGATTAACCCATAACATTTAAATACTTGTAAGAGGTGATTCCTTTAAAAAGACTCCTCCCAAAAATGCCATAGAAACAGCAACTACATTTACAGTTACTTAAAATACTAGAAACTTTCTTATGCAATCAAATATATTTCTACCCCATTTCATAGCTGTTACAATAGATGCAAAATTATCATCTAAAAGTATAATACCAGCAGCTTCTTTTGCTACTTCAGTTCCTTATATACCCATAGCAAAACCAACATCTGCTTTTTTTAATGCTGGGGCATCATTTGTTCCATCTCCTGTTACAGCCACAACATTATCAAGTTATTTCAAACCAGTTACTAATAAGAATTTATCTTCAGGTGAAGATCTAGCTAAAACTCTTAATTCATTAGAAATTATTGTAAAATTTTAAAGATTTTTAACTTTAGGAACTTATGAATCTCCTTCTTTTTCATAAACTAATCCTTCTATCATTTATCTAAATGTTTTTCCTTCCAATACAGCCAATGAATCTTCATGATGTTCATAATTTGATGGTAATATTCCTGCTTATTTAGAAATTGCAACTGCTGTATCAAAATTATCACCAGTTACCATTCTTACAACAACACCTGCTTCTTTACATTATTAAACTGCTTTCACTATACCTTATTTTAAAGGATCCTATAATCCAGTAACACCAATTATTGTATATTATTTATCTATTGTGTCTTCAATATTATTAAAATCTTCTGGTTTTGTTGGTCTACCTTATAACATAGTTTCTCTATATAATAAAAGTATTGATCTTAAAGATTAAGAGGCATAATTTTTAATCACTGCATTTATTTTTTATTTATAATCATTTGTAATACTATAAATAATAAATATAAATATTTTACACAACAGGTCTTCCTTCAGCATTAATATAATGAGAACATTTATCTAAAAGCATATCAGGAGCACCTTTTGTGAATATAGTGAATTATGTTCTATCTCCCTTTAAATCAAGTACAATAGTCATTTTCTTTTTCTCTGAATTAAAGGGGAATTTCTTTTTAATTTTTTCTCCCATATTTTATCTAATTTATCTAAAATCATATCCAAATTTATAAGCTAATTCTAATAAAGCACATTCAGTCTTGTTTCCTATATGTTCAAATTTACCATTCTCATCAATTTATGGATGTGCCATTGAATTTAAACAAATTCCTTCACAAAGTAATGATAATGTTGAACTTTTAATTGCTTTAGAATCTAATTTATTGAAATTTGTATCTTCAATATATAAATTAGTAACAGTCATTTTATTTTCAGTTAAAGTACCTGTTTTATCACTACAAATATTATTAGCACCACCCATAGTTTCACAAGCAGATAAATATCTAACAAGATTTTTTTCATCTTTCATCTTTCCAACTGAATAAGCTAATGCAATAGTCACTGCTAATGGTAATCCTTCTGGAACAGCAACAACAATAATAGTAACAGAAACAATAAAAAAATTTAATATTTCTTTAATAGCATGAGCAGAAAATAGAGGATATTCATTAAAAACAGCATCATATAATAAATGAAGTGTCATAGCAATAAATGTTATTATAGCTGCTTTTAATCCATATTCACCAATTTAATCTGCTAAAATACCTAGTTTTTCTTATAATGGAGTTTTATCATCTTTAGATTATTATGTCATTAATTTTTTAGAAATACCCCATTATGAATTCTCACCAACAGCTAAAACTAATATTTCTCCTGTTCCATCTATAATTGATGAACCACTAATCAAAAATGAATTAACACTATCTTTTTAATCTGTTTTATCATATAAAAGTGGAACAATCTTTTTAATTGGTTTAGTTTCACCAGTAACAGAAGATTCATCAGCTGTTAATTCACTTGATTCAAGTACTAATCCATCAACTGGCATTTTCTCTCCAGTATCCACTATCATTATATCTCCTACTAATAAATCGTAAATATTTGTGCTAACTATTTTACCACCTCTCTTTATATTTACATTTCTATTCTCTGCTATTGCATTTAATTTTCTAAATTATTAATCTTTCACATAATTATTTCCTGCTGTAACAGATACAATAATTATTACAGCTATAAATATTGCCATACCATCCATCCATCCCTTATTTTATTATATTAAAAATTTACTTCTTTCCAACCTTCAGTCCATACACCTATTATTAAATTTACTGCTGCAGCTAAACACAATATTCTTAACATTGGATCTTCAAAATTTTCAAGAATCTATTTAATCTCTCTTTATTTATACATATTCTATTAAAGTTTTTGGTTCTTTTATTTCTGGTTTATTATCTCCAAAACTATTTTATTTAATTATGCAAATACTTTTTAACTCTCAATTCCAAATCATTAATATTTGTTCCATCTAATCCTTTCTATTATATTATTATACTTAATTACTTTAGCATCTGTTTTCAATTTCTTTATTAATCCTTCAATCTTTCCAAATCTAGATAATATATCTAAACTTGATCCATCTCTTATATTATCAGGAACAAACATCTATCTAAATATTTTATTTAAATATCTTACGATAACTCTTTTGCAGTCATTCCAAAATCAGTTTAAGATTATATATCTAATAGAGGCTCTTAAATTTAAGATGCCATTAAAAATAAATATATTTAAATATCAAAACTCACTTAATTCTTATTTAATATATTAATCATAATCTATTTTGTCAAAATAATGTATCATCATCATATTTGGAGTGGCCATCAATTATAAATTTATACTCTCATTATTATGTTAAACTATTATATTCTTACTATAAAAATAATTCATCTCTCCACTTGTTAACATTTTCACTTTCTTTTACAAAATATCATAGAAAAAAGCATTTTCACTATTCAATTAACTATTAAAGCAACTAATCAAAATAATATTTTCTTTAATTGAAGCATCTCTAATTTAATAAGGAAATTATAAATCAATTTCATGAATATTCTCATTTCCATTTTCTATACAATAAAAGAGTAGAAACTATTTATTAACTCCATTTGAATTATATACAAAAATCAGATCATCTTAATACTAAATATTAAAATAATTATTTTACACTCAGAACTTTAATTACAGTTCCTCTTAATTCATTCTTTGTCTCTTTTACTTAAATAATCTTTCTCTAAACTTAATTTTCATCATATATTATAAATTAAACAGTTCTATTAGTAGGAGAATTTGGATTCATCATAAAGCATCTCGTTCTGCTTATTGGAGATACTACTAAAGCTCTTACAGATGCTGAAAATTTGACCTCTTATAAAACTTCTAATTTCTAAGTGTCATAAATTTTCAAAGTGTATTGACTTACATTTTATTACTATTCAGTATTAAAACTTTATTTAGTTAAAAAAAATAGATATTGTTAATTTCCATTATTGTATATAGAGAAATGATTATAATCTCCTTTTTCAATTTATATTGATGAATCTACTTCTATTTTTTCACTAAGATTATAAGTTATCAAATTTGGACCTTTCAAAATTAGAATTCTATTTTAATTTAAATAGAACAATTCATCATATGTTTATCTCATTAATAAGTCAACATTTTAATTCAAAAATTATAATCTCCAAACTTCTTTTAAATTCTGCTTTCCTATATTCTCATATAAGATAGATATTTTATCATTTGGATTATTATTTATTGGAATATAAAGTTTAGATACTTAAAGCATTATTTTACTAATTTGAACTTCAATATATTGATCTAACATTATATATAATTTAATTAATTATTTTTATATTCTTAACAAAATATAAGTCTTAAGGAAATTCAAGATCTTATATTCTTTATTTTTATATGAATAATATTATCAATTTCATACAAGTATTCCTCCTATGCTATTTTATATTATTTATTTACTTTTTAAATTATCATTTTTAGAAATGAAATAATTATAAATTATCAAAACTATTTACTCTTAAATTTTATTTACCTATATTCTCTCTAAAAATTATCAAAATTTTGTTTGATTATGACTAAATGTATAGATTTTCACATTTTCAAATTTAAATGAATTCAGTTGTTATAAATGAATTCTTACTTTAATCTGCACAATCTTACCATAAATTTTACAAACTTAAAGATAGTAAATATTATTATAATATATATGAGAAATAAAAATTACTAATCTTTTGAACCATTTAAGACTTATTAATCTATTAAATTGAGTACTTTAATCTAAGACATTCATTAAGCTGGTAGAAATTTGTATACTTCATCTGAACATACATCCAATTTTGATTCTTCATTACCTTGTTTGAAGAAAGGAGAATAAAGAAAGTTTGTTAATCGCATCTATTAGAGTTATTAGATGGAAAAAAAGGCTGTTCAGCAAGGACTTTTGACCCCTTAGCATCTTAATAAATATTTATAACCAAGAAAAAGTAACTTATATTTAGAACTTATTTAGAACATTTTGATTTGAAAAAACAAATAAACTTCTTAAAAAAAACTAAGTTTTAAACCTGTATTTAAAAACTTAGAGCTGCTAATATAATACTAAATGGATAAAAAAGTTAATAAGGAAAAAATGAGATAATCCAAGAGACTCTTGAGAGTAAAAAGGGTTAATAACATGATATTGAATTCATTTAGAAGATGAATGAATGTTAATTGCAATAAAGAATGGGAAAATTGCTTAAATTGAAGTCTTCTCCATTTTTATTCAGTAATCAAATTACAGAAGGTTGAGTCAAAATTTTTATATTTTTAATCTTTATATTAAAACATTATAATTATAATGATTATGATATAATAGAGTGATTAAAATCCACATATTCTACTAATTAATATTCTTAAAAAAAATAAACTTACACTTAAATATTAATTGACTTTATTTAATAATCTGAAATCATAAATTATAATTATTTTTACTAATCTTTAAAATTATATATAATTTATTAGATTTATTGAAGGTTTAAGTTCATAAATAATTAAATAATATATTTTTATTATGAATTATTAGAGAATATTATAAATTTGAATAAAAAATAATAGGTATAAAATAAAAGATAATTCTATATTTTATTAATCAAATCTATATAAATATAATTAGTAAATATAGTAAAATTAAATTATAACTTAAAGAGTAATTATAATATTAATATTAGGAAGTTTTCAATATGTTAAATCAAAAATAAAGATATGATAAAATAAATTAATTGATCAATTTAATTACATTAATAATTAATTAGAATAAATAATTATGTTTAGTTTTGAAATAAATAAATTGTAATTCATGTGTTAATTTTTTGATTGATAATCATAAAGTACGAGAAGTGAGTAAATTTATCAATTCTATTTTTGTTTATTAAACGAGAATAGAAATAATTTCAATTTTTTGTTTTATTGATTTTAAATGGTTCATTTAGATCAATAATTATTGTTCATTAATTTTCCGTTTTTTTTGTATTTTTTCTTCATGACTACTTAAATCTAATTTTGGCGATAAAATTGTCTCAGCTTTATGTATAAAGTTTTATATTACTTATATCAGATTATTATTGCAATTTGATAAATCGATTTCTCAACATCCTATCTGATTTATTAGGAAATTATTATGCTATTTTCTTCCATTTTCTTCCTAGTAATGCAACTTATTAACATAATAGATCATCTTCTTATTAAGTAAAATGAACTGTCCTTTTTTTAATCAATCTTGAATTAGAATCTTATATAAAATCATCCCAATTCCATTCTCTGCTAAAATCATTATCCACAATTTCTTCAGAGAAACTATATTTTCTGAACATACTTTTTTAAGAATAATATTATAATAAATTTAAAAACGATAATTTACTTAACTTGAGTAATATAATTCAAAACTCAATATTTCCTATTATTAATCTATGGTCGTAGTAATACTTATCTATCCTATTATCGAAGTCTAAAATATACTCAATATTTACTAATATCTTATTAAATTTTGATCTGATGCATGTCTTTAATAATTATCAATTGGATAATAATGATTATAATTACCTGTGATAAAGTTGTTTTATGGTCTAGAATCAGTCTTAACAATTCTATCATTTTAAGAAAATATATTATTGGATTAAGGTCTTGAAGGTTTTCCAGCAGGTCTAATAGCCTATTAATTGGGAGATGTAAAATCATTTTTCTAATTGTAATCAGATTATCTTTATTTAATAACTTTAGCTTAAGTTGGAAATACTTAAGGTCTTTCAGTTTTTTAAATTTCTCTAACATTTGAAGAAGGTAAAGCTGATTGTGGATGAGGAACAGCATACCTATCAGTAATAGGTTTTTAATGAGGACTGTATTATTGTCGAGGAGCAGCAGATTGTGGAGTTTATGAAGGCCTATGTTACGATGTTTCTTAATTATAAGGTCTATTTTATTGATTGGGATAATTTTAATTAACATTTATTGATTAGCTTATAATTGGTCTTTATTAAATCTAATTGTTATAATTAGCTCTTTAGCTACTATATAGATTTACATTTATACTTTTGTCCCAATTAAATATTTTATTAATCCATTGATCTAGTAATAGGAGAATAGGAATGTTGACTTCTAGGTTATTGTTAATTAATATAATTGGCATAAGAATAATCTCGAGGTTAAGCAGAGATTGGAGAAACTCTTCTAAATTATTATTATTATTATTATTATTATTATTATTCTCTTTATTATTTTTCCATTAAAAGTCTTTATTATTCTCTACTTTCACGAAGCTTAGATTCTTATTATTATTTTTCTTTAGCTTCTTTGGCTTCTTTAGCTTCTTTTGCAAGTTTAGCATCTCTAGCATCTCTCTCTCTTTTTTCTCTTAATAATTAATCTTTTTCTCTTTATTATTTGATTTCTCTTTCTCTTTATTCTCTTAATTCATGTGCTCTTTCATAAGGATTTTATCTTTAATTTATTTATGCTGATTAAGGTTTTTCAGTTTTATTATTTAATGACTATTATCTAAGATTTTATTAAGATTATTGAACAACACTTTAATTTTTTTCCAATATAGAACTATTCTTAATTTATTAAGGAGATTATTAATTTGTTTATATTACATTTACTTAACTTTAACTTATTCTAGATTCATTAATAGGAATATATTATTATTATTAAGAATATCTAAATGGACTAGTAGATTTATCAGTAGATTTATTGTCTTATACTCTTTCAGCACTAACATTGGGATTTACTTCATCATAATTTGACTGAATAATATTATATATTAATAATACCTTAGGTAATTGATTTTTCAATTATTTAAAGTTATTTGGAAATTGAATAGTTTCAATAAGTGTTTTATTGATTGGTTTAGTTTCTATATTAGTTTCTAAATTTTTCATATGTTTTTAAACAATTGGATTTGCAAGTATTTAATCACAAGTTGGTCGTTGATTAGGATTTATTTACAATAAACTAGATATAATTTAAGATAAATCTTTAGAGAAGTGACTTTGTATTTTATCATATGTTCCTCTTTAAACTTTTTGAAATAATAAATCCATATCTTTTGCTCTAAAAGGAGTCTAAAGACAACACATTTCATATATTACACATCCAAGTGACCTTTGAGAAATTAAAAACAATAATTACCAAATATCACTTTTCATATCATATGGTTAATCTCTCCATACTTCTGGACTTGCATAATATGGAGTACCAGTTTATGTATATACAAAGCCTCCTTTTGCAACTTTGGATACATTTAAGTCTCCAAGTTTGAAAGTTCCATCATTTGATAAAAAAACATTAGCAGATTTAAGATCTCTATGTACTACTTTTTAATCATGAAGTGCCTTTAATCTATCAGTTATATAAATTCGAAATTACCCTAAAGTAATATGAATAAGTGCTCTCCAAATGTCCATTTCTGAAAATGGAGTGGAACCTCTTGCTTGAGATATCTTTTTATAGACATCTCCTCCTGATAATAATTCCATAACTATACAAAGACATTAAGAAGGTTCATCAATAAAGGCTTCCTAAAATTCTCAAAAGAACTTACTTTATATGCAACAATATGTTTGTGATTTATAGAATACAATAGTCTAACTTCATTTAGTGCATTCTATTTTTCTTTTTATTTTAAGTTAGCTATTTTAACTTTTTTTAAAGCATATTCTTATCCATCTGCAATTCTTTTGACCTAAAAATATTAAAAAAATTAATACTCTATAAACATTGCTAAAAGAACCAGATCCTAATTCTTGAATGACTTAGAAATCTTGTAAAGTAGATTAGTGAGTTGATTAAACGTTCATATTTAATTAAAAATAATAATATTTACTGATAAAACATATATATATATGAATAATTTTATTCTGTTTCTTAATAAAAATTAGAACTCTTATTGTTTGAATTGCTACTTAATAACCCTATAATTAAATATTGTTCATATATTATTATTAACTTTATTTTAATAAAATGAAATTAAAGCTCAAATATTTTAATGCATGGGGAGAGTTGTAAGATTGTATCATTGAAATCTCCTCAAAGGAAACTTTATAAACTCTTAAACTCTAAATTGAAAGAGTAACAGGAATAGAAGTAGATGATCAATAACTTTATATAGTTCACAATAAAGAAATGAAACAAATATATAAATATGAATACTTAAGTTAAATAAAACTTCTTAATGAAGGTGTTTTGTTTGTTAAAAATAGTGAAGATTAATTTAGTGTTAGAGCATCTTAAATATATCAAAATGATTCCTTTGAATCATTAAATTAAAATACTGCTTCAACTCTAAAAAAATCTATTCAGAATTCATTTTCATAAAGAGATAAGAATATAATATATAACAGTTTTCTTGCCCTTTAAATTGAATAATTTTATGAATATATATAGAAGAATAATTTGGAAGAAGCTAAAAATTTGCTTTAATCACATATCGAATAAAAAGAATTTTTCTTAAATGATATAAGTATTTTTGGATGGTCAGCTTTACATGTTTCAATATTAGCAGGTTCTGATAAATTATTTCTATGGTTATTAACTGAAGGAGCAAATGTCAATTTGTAAACTAAAGATGGTTGGGATTGTCTTTCTTTATCTGTTTGTCTAAAATAAAAATCAAGTATGAATTTTCATTAATTTAAGTATTTTGTTTATTACTTGCTTAATCAAAATTAAATGTAAATCAATTAAGTAAACATGGAACAGCATTACATTTAGCAGCATAAAATGATGATACAGAATTTGTTTAATTATTACTTAATCATCCAAAAATTGATTTAAAGTATAAATATATAAATATAAATAATAGTATATTAGATAAAAACAATAAAAGGGCTATTGATATTGCACGTACAAAAGTAAAATAATTATTAAAACATGAAAATGAATTATAAATTGTTTAAAGTCATAGAACTTCATTCATTTCTTCAATGATTGGAATTAGTTTAGATAATATAGTCAAAGATGTAAATTGTTATCAAATTACTTAGAGACTTTCATTATAAATAAACCATAACGTCCGCCATTAATAAAAGGAAAGGTTTTTAAAGTTAACTATTTTAAATTAAGAATGTATGAAAGATATATGATTGTTGATCCAGATACTGATTCTATTGCTAAATTTAAGAGTATTCAAGATATTCCACATAATCCTAAGTATATTTTTATACTTATTCTAAGTCAAATAATACCTTTAGAGAGCATACATGATATTAAAGTATCAAAAGATGAATGGTTTTAAGAAGATGATTATTATTATTTGGAAATCAAATATTTTTCTAAGCATATTTTTATTGCATTAAAAAGTAAAGATGCAGCTAGAAGATGGTATGAAGGATTAAAAAATTGTGTTGGATATTCTAGATACATTATGTAGAATATTAAATCAGCTGAAGATTAAAAAATAGCATAAAGAGCCTTTGCCTTAATGATGGCTAAACCGAATACCATTATTAATATTGAAGATAGTAAAGTAGTTGATAATTTATAATCTAAATAAAAATAAGCAATGCTAAAAAGAAAATAAAATTCTGATTTGAATAGTGTTAATGAAGAAGCTTCAGATATAGATATTATCATAGAAAAAAGCAATTCCTAAAGTATTTTAGATAAAATTAACCTATCGAGTTTTTAAATAATAGAAATGATAGGTAAAGGAAGCTTTGGAAATGTATATAAAGCTAAATATAAACATATAAATTGTGCTATAAAATAATAAGAAAAAGATAAACTTATTAGAAATGGCTTTCTTAAGTATATTATCTCAGAATTATAAATATTAAGAACAATAAAACATCCATTTATTGTAAAATTGTTTCTATCTTTTCAAGTATTATTATTCTAATAAATAAGACTTAATTCTATTTATATATAGTGACAGAATTATGTCCTGCAGGAGATCTATCAAAATATATGACTAGAGGGTAAATTTTAAATGAATATACTGCTAAATTTATAATAGCTTAAATTATATTAGCTATTGAATATCTACATTCATAATAAATTATATATAGAGATTTAAAACCTGAAAACATTTTGATTGATTAAGATGGTTATATTAAATTAACTGATTTTGGATTATGCAAATAATTCGATGGAAATGATTTTACAGCAACTAGTTTTTGTGGTTCACCTGCTTACCTACCTCCAGAATTAGTGACAGGAGGTGTATCTTTAAAAGCCACGGATATCTATTAAATAGGAACCATTCTTTATGAAATGTTAACAGGTTACCCTCCTTTTTATTCTTAAGATTTAAAGAGTCTTATGGAAAAGATTAAATATGGTATTAAATAATTAATATCTTAGACACATTATTTATACCTAAGAATTTAAGTTTAGAAGCATAAGATTTATTAAAAAGAATGCTTAAAAAAGATCCTGAAGAACGATTGGGATATAATGATGTTTCTGTATTGAAGAAACATATGTTTTTTGCTGAAATTGATTGGGATAGACTTTATACAAAATAGTATAAGCCTCCTCGTCTTGTTTATTATGCATAACATAATACTTCTAGAGATGGATAATAAATCACTAAAGAAGAAAATGTAAATAAACAATATAAGTTTTAGAAAATCCTAGATTTAGATTATTAAGAAGGTGAAGAAAAACTGAACTTTATAGAAAATTGGGACTCTTCATATATTTGAATAAAAATTTATATTGAGAATTATTCTAGATAAATTTTCTTTATATATCATTCTTAAAAAGTGTTTTATTTTATTCTATCCATAATACTTTCTTAGTTATTAAAAATAATATTATTTAAAAATAGTGATATATTCACTAATAATAAGAGTAATTAGTTATTATAATTAAACCATTATAATTATTAATGTTCTTATATAAATAATTTATGTTTTAACAACTGTTTTATTTAATCTAGTTTAATAGTAATTCACAAATTTTTGAAATTGAACTATTCACAATTAGATAAATTACATTAATTATAAAACTTTATCGTTAAATTAATTACCTATGCAACAAACTCCAAGAGCTATTTAATTGATTGCCATCGATACTTAAACAAAAAGTATTAAACTAAACGAATTTATTAGAATTAGTCCTTTGTTAGGAAGCTATTCAAATAATAAAATCATTTAATGATAAATGCAAGAATTTTGCTGTGATTGTCGTTGTTGGTAAATACCGAACTGGAAAGAGCTATTTAATTAATTAATTATTACTCTAATAAAGTAAAGGGTTTGAAGTAGGTTCTACTATCAATGCTTGTACTAAAGTAATGAATATTTTAATATATTATTAAAGGGTTTATGGATGTGGTCAGAATTGATTTATTTTGAGTCAGGTAGAAATAAAGAACCAATTCCAGCAATTTTAATTGATACTGAAGGAATTGGGTCAGTTGAAGAAGATATGAATCATGATGTAAAAGTATTCCTTTTAGCAATGCTAATGAGCAGCTATTTTATTTATAATAGTGTTGGTACTATAGATGATATGGCATTGTAGAATTTGGGTTTAATTGTAAATTTAACTTATTATAAATAGGTTAATTTAACAAAAATGTTATAGAAGGCAGATTAAAATACATAGAAG
Source organism: Paramecium primaurelia (assembly GCA_905182975.1). NCBI lineage: Eukaryota > Ciliophora > Oligohymenophorea > Peniculida > Parameciidae > Paramecium > Paramecium primaurelia. Next base: position 412,948 of record CAJJDM010000009.1, read on the forward strand.
GATTTATTTGAGACATTTCCTTCTTTTTTATGGATCTTGAGAGATTTCACACTTAGACTTGAGGATGAATATGGAAATAAGATACTTCCAAAGGATTATTTAGAAGCAGCTCTTAAGCCTTTAAAAGGAATAAGTGAAACTATAGAGAATAAAAATAAAATTAGGAGACATATATCTTAATTCTTTTCTGAAAGGGATTGCATTACTCTTGTAAGACCTACAGAAGATGAAAAAGATCTTTAATAATTAGGTAGTGTAAAATTTGAAGAATTAAGAGAGGAATTTTAAGAATAGGTGCTTGCTTTGAGAAAGAAATTATCATTTAAAGTTTAGTTCAAATAATATAAAGGTAAAGCCATTACACCATTTACATTTATTGAAATGTCAAAGTAATAATAATAAGTTAATTTTTTAGATATTTTGTTGATGCAATAAATTAAGGTACTTTACCTGAGATTGCAACATAATGGCAAATGATTCAAGAATAAGAATTTGAATATCATATAAATACTTAAATTGATTATTACAAATAAGCAATAGAAGAATTTTTTTAAGAACAAGATTTGGGAGATTTGATAGAATTAAATTAGATAGTAAATATATTAGTTTTATTTTTTAGTTATTAAAGAAAATAAAAAATTACTTAGAAGCCAATAGTGAAAAAGAAATTTTTATAAAGAAATGGAAGAGTGTAAAGAAAGATTTAGAAAGATTATTTAATGATTCATAAAGAAGATATTAAGATCTATAATTAATTTAATTAGATACAATAAAAAACAATTTTATAGATGAAATTCATCATTATGATAAAGAGGATTTTTGGGGAATTGTTGATATAGCAAATAATGCAGTTTCAGAATATTTATCTAAAAATATCAATACTAATGAACTTCAAACATATATTACATAAATTTGGGAAAGTACAGTATAAAGAATATAGCATGAATTTCATATTATTAAAAATCTTTCAAATTTACATATTCAAATTTAATCAAAATAAGAACTTGAAATTAGAAGATTATAAACAGATTTATAGAGTTATTAAGAATTTCAATTAGAGGATAATAGATAAAAGGATAAACTTATTGAAAAGTTAAAACTTGAAAATGAATAAATAAAGAAAAGAAATTCTGTCTCAGATACTCTTATTTCTGATCTAAAATTATAATTAGAATAGTTACAATAAGATCATAATTAATAATTAAAATCAATAGATAATCAAAATAAATAAGAACTAAATAAATTAAGATCCATAATATCTAAATTTGAATAAAGAGTTATAGATTCTAATGTTAATATTGATAAATTTTCAAATTTATATTAATAATAAGAAAAAGAACACTAATAAGAATTAAATGAATTCAAAATAGAAATATTGAAATTAAACTCTTAGATTTCAGATTATTAAATATAAATTAAAGAAAATAGAAATGATATTGAAAGTGATAAAAAGAATGAAAATTATTATTCAGCAAGAAAATAATAAAAACATAATACTAATGATTGTGCATTCATAAATAATATGTAAAAATAAAGTGAAAATACATTATAAGAATGGAAATATTAGAAAGAATATATAAGAAAACAATTATAAGAAGCTTATTATAAAATATAAGAGGAAAAAAAATAAAATGATGCACTCATTAATAGTTTAAAGTAATATTGAATAAAATTTATTTTAATTAATTAATAATATCATGTCTGAAATCGAAGAATTAACTAAATAGAAGCAAGTCTTAGAGGCTTCATAAGCAATTCTTGAGAATTGGATTCTTCTTAAGAAGAACTTATAGTCAAAGTTCAAGAATCCATCTGAAGCATTTAAATGTTTAGTATAAGACAATGCTTCAGAATTAAAGATTTAAGATTTTGAAGATTATGCTAAAGGAATTAATCTGTAATATTATTTATCATTCTAGAAATGATTTATTTAAGGATTAACATTTAAATGAAGAAGCTTTTATTAAGATTTGGGAATCATGGGAATTTAATTATAAAGCCAATTAACATAAACTATAGATGATAGATGAAAAGTTATAAGTTCTTGTAATATTGGAAGATAAAGATGCTAAGATATTTAAGGGAGATCCTTATAAAAAAAAGTTAATAGTATCTTAGATATAGGGATGTGAAAATCTTGAAGATTTACATAAAAAGTTAGGTGAAATGGTATAAAATAATACTGATTAAAAACAAAAAGATGAAATAGCTCCAAATGAAAGTGATGTATTCTCTTAATTCTTGGCAAAAAAGAGCTAAATTTAATTTAATGAATTATCAATTAGTAAAATGTAAACTAAATTGGCAGAAATTCCATAATAGTCAGATATATAAGATAGTGCATCTAAATAAAAACAAGAATAACCATTAGTTGAAAGTTAAATTATAGTAATTGGAAAAGTGACATTGCCTAAAAAAAGTTATTTAGATTCATAACATAGTATCATTCATAAACGAGGTAATTATTCAACAAATTAAACAAAAACATTCATTAATGATTAAACTAATATCAAAATATTATCTCCTAAACTTAAACGTCCTAAAGAATAATACATAAGTCCTAAGAATTTCTAATAACCTATTAATTTTGATGAAAATGACCAAATTAGAAGATCACAGAAAACTAAAAGATTAAAGGGAGATTTGTAACATTACATAGGAGAGCTATTTCATGGAGACTATCATTAGAAAAATCCATATGAACTTCAATAGAAAGGCTTACAAGGTTTTAATTGTAAAAAGAATTTAAAGACAGTTTAACATAGGATAGATCTAAGACCCAGTGAACCTGTTGAATCTCAAAATATACAAAAAAGAGTGTAAAATATTAGGTATATACTAAAATATGGTTAGAAATAAATTAGATGAATATGAAAATAAAAGAACTAGAAGATTTTCTCCTCAAAAACCTTACACATCTGGATTAATCAAAAATGATACAACTCCAGAGCGAAGATATTCTTAAAGAAGATCAAGTCCATATACACCAGGAAATGTTCATAGATTAAATGTGGATAAATTAAAATAGGAGAAGGAATCTATTTAAAAATAAAATTCAGATAAAAAACCATAAATTAATGAAGAAAAGTATTTATTAATTCAATAAATTATAGTGAAATTCCTTAGAAAGGTTTAGATAGATAAAAAGCTTTTATATCAGATTGAATTTATTATATTTATTTTTCATAAAAGTAAATAAATAATCTTACTATATATTGTATTAAATGGTTTTATATATCATTTATTTATTTTTAGTTTACTTTGCAATACTAATATATTTTCTAACAAACTTTAATATAAGGAAATTAAGAAATGTAAGAATTTTATTAAATAAAACTAATTTTATTTTAACATAATTACGTGTATGAACTAGGATTGTTAATTAAGAGCAAGATTTACCTTTTGGCTAAGTGTTAGTAAAGACTAAAATGTTGATAATTTTAGTGACCAGTTGAAATAAATAGGTAAAATATTGGCATATGTAAGGCTCTTTTGGAACAGCTAGAGAATTTTGGTCAATATATTCTTATATGGTCAAACCTGAGAAATTACCTTTAGGGGCATAATTTTTCTTATTCCAAGAGCAAATTTAACCTGTATGGGAAGATCCTTAAAACATGAATGGTGGAAGATTAATACTTAGAGTTAAACGAGGATTTGAAAATAGAGTGTGGGAAGAACTAATTTTACACTATTTAAGTGATGAAAACCCACATTTATAAGGTGTTTGTGGAATTGTAAAAAATAATATTAATTATTAAGATTGGTCACTCTAAAAAGAATTTTATACTAATCTCAATTTGGATTAAAGATTAAAATAAATATCCAAAATTATTAGAAGAATTAACAAAATGGATTATAAATTGTCTTGGATTGTAAAATAAAAAAGAATTCGAATATATTGCTCATCCACAATAATAATAACAAGGAGAAACTCAATGAAAATTATATTAGTCGTATATTTGTTATTTGTATTCCTATTATTTAATTATAAAATACTAATTAAATTAGTTGTTATTCATTTATTTATTCTAATATTTATAAAGAATTTTAAAATACTTAATCTTAGTGATTGATATTTTTTCTCTCATCTAAAATTTTTGTAATTAAAAAACAATAAATTTTTATAATTCTTAGATTTTTCTTTTTATTTTTTATTAAATTCATCTTCTATTAATATATTTAATAATGCAATTGTAATAATGGTAAAACCTAAATTATTCTTGTAGATTATTTCAGATAACTTATAACAATATTTCGATGTTATTAATTTTTTTTCTAATTTTTATAAACCAATATAAACATTAAATGGTCTTTCTCAAACTCATATTTCAAACAACCATAGCTATCATTTTTATGAGTTGTCCAATATCAATAAGCTCATATTACTTATATGATCAAATATCAACAGACAAATAATAAGTAAAACATAGCAATAAATGTAGACAGCTTATGTAAAAGTACCTTTGACTTATTTTATATTGTTTCATTTAGGGGTGATTTATATTTGGGTTACTTTAATATGGCATGCTTATTTAGGAACTGGAGATAATTTAAGAAACTTGCTTATCAATATCTGGTAAAATCATTACAAAGTCTCATACCCCATTATTCTATTTAATGAAGTACTATATTTTATATAATTCAACTAGATTTTTAGTTTTGTTATTGCTCTATATGGATTCTTTGATACACCCTTATAAATATACACAGCCAACTAATTATTGTATTATGCATTTGCTTTTTTTGTTTGCAATCATGTTTATTCTTACTATTCAAGAAATATCATCAGAAGAAATGATATACATTAACTCCCTTATTGTGATAAAAGGTTATTTCAATCATATGAATACATCTTTTATATTTAAACACTGATTATATTTGTTAGTAAATTATCATATTTTAAACTTTAGGCTTTTATTATTCTATCAAATTTGATAATTTAGAAAAGGAAATTAAACCTTTTATAAAGTTCCTCATTAATTAGTTAATGTTTCATGTCTTTGAGATTACCAAGATTTATTTTGTAATAAACCTATTTGTATTGATTTAATTCCTTTAAGTTATAATAGATGGTATCTAATTAATTATTGATTATGAATAAATTTCATACTTAATTGCTGGCTTAACATTAGCAAGTATAATAATAGCTTTTATCTATAATCTTCATATATTAGTAAATATATACATATTATCGAGGGCCAATATTATTTGTAATTAAGGAATTGTAGAGATGGAAGGTTTTTTAATGATAACCCTTAAGTTTAAGTAACAAATTTGAGAGAAGAAGATTTGGAAAAAATAGAAATTAAATCCTTTAATTCCTAATTAGAAGTCTAATAAAAAAGGAACTAAGCTATAGATTTAGCCCAATTAGAAGAATAAAATAATAATACAATATAATGTCCCATTTGCGGTGATGATATACAAAAAAGATAGAAAATTATATTATTAGAATGTTAACATATGTTTCATTCAGAATGTTTAATTAGATGGCTTAAAATTAAGAATTCTTGCCCTTACTGTAGAAGATCAGCAATAAAATGTTAATAATGATTTTTATAGATATATTTAATTAATTATGTATTTATTTCTTGTAACAATTGATTATTTTGAATTAATACTATTTTATTAAAAATATTTAATTAATTTATATTCTTATAGAGAATCAAAAAGAATTGTAAAAAGTGCATAATACTTAGAAAATGCTAAATTGTTGATATTTTGAAACAATTTTGTTCAAATAAAAAAATTACTTGATTTTTCTAAAATTTATTCATTAAAATAGATATATCAATAAGAAGAAATTTGAGGTAAAAATAGCATCAATAAAATTGTATTTCTTTAAATTGAGTGAGATTGATATAATTATTGAAGATTAAATATAATATTATAATTCAGTATTCCCTGAAAGAAAAGTAATAAAATATTCCTATATTATTCAAACAATTATTAATAAAATTGTAACGGAAATTTAATTATTTGATTAAGAATCAGCTATGGTTTAAAGAAAAATGCTTCTTGATCCAAATTCATTTATTGAATTAAATATTAAATCACTAATAAAGTGTTTTAGTCATTAATATTATTTGCTGCTATTAAATTATTCTTAAGTATTATCATTTTTAAACATTTAAGTAAAACATGAACTGAATTGGTATCCCTTTAAATTTAATTTTAATATTAATCAATAGACGATGTACTGATAGGAAGATAATATTCTTAATAAATAAATCAAGAATTTATAATGTTTTAATAATTTACAAATATTGTTTTAATAATTATATATTAGCAATTATAATAATATATTTTTAAAGAAGATATAATATGAATATACCATTATTAGTCTAGAAGAAAATTTCAAAAAGAAAATACAAAGCTAAAGTTGTTTTGTTAAGAATAAAGTTTATTTTTGTATATATATATAAATTAATCATCGTTATTGCTAAGGAACATTATCAAATTATTAGTACTGCGTATTTAAAATTTTAACAATATCCAGTAAGGTCTAATTCTGTGATGTTTGCACCTTATCTTCTTCTTGGAGATTATATCTTTCAAAATATTGAGCTAGTTAAGAATAGTGAACTTCTTCAAGACTGGCAACTTTTAATTATACTTTTTACTTCATTTTAGCGCTTTGGAAATTGCTTTTTAGATCACTACACTCTGACTTATGTTTCAGCTTTTCTATTTTCCCTGATTCCTTATGAACAACCATAATAAAGGTTTCGATCTCTTAAAAAATTCGTTTATCTCTTGTTCGTTTTTTACCTATCCTTCCTTCATTTTAATACACTTAGACTATAGCCTTGGCAGTTGAATATTTGATTCCAAGGTTTTAGGCAATCTGAAGAATTATAATAATTTTACTTATCTTAATGGTTACCCTTTATTACAAGCTAGATCAATTATTTATTATCTAATATTCTCGTCAACTTTCTGATAATGAGAAGGACGATTACTTTTCCTATCATAATAAATAAATAATCATATACTTAAGATTTTCCAAACTATTTTGAAGACCTAGGTTATCTTCACTCTTAAAAAAATGATTGTCCATAAAGTGTGATAATTTATTAATAATTATTATCCTAAAAATAAAAATTCGAATTAAGAAGGTCTTAACTTTCTTTCTGTATCATTAAATTAAAGAAAATTTAATAAATTTCTTCACGTCATTATTATAAAATAATTTTATTATAATTATCATATTAGTATTTGATTAACTAATTAAAAAAGGATAACTAGGTCGAAATTTGAATGTAAGTGGAATTTTTGTTCTTTTAAATACTAAACGATTGTATATTTTATATTATTAAATTATTAATAATTAATAAATACATATATAATTTATACATTTACTTCTTATATTTAGGATGTTTATTATATATCCAAGATTATAGATCTTTGAACCAATATCTTTAATAATTAAGTAATAGAAACCTCAATTTCTTTTAAAGATTTTGTGAAGAGAATCAAGTAAGATATAGCTTTGATATATGAAAAAAAAACTTATTTGCTTGTTAATTAATTATTATGAATAATATCTTAGTTAATTTTTATATTATGTTTAATTCTGTATTAAGCTATAAATATAAATATACTTAAATAAATTTGTTAATAAAAATGAATCCAAATACACCTTTCAACGAAAGATTTTCTAAAATCTCTGAAAAGCTTAACTCAATATAATTATAACATGATTCATCCAAAGCCCATAGAATTGATAATATTTGCGGAAGAATTACAGGTGTAGAAGAAAGAATGCAAGACACAATCACTTCCTATAATAGAAAACTTGTAAATTAATGTATTATAAACATATAGCACTCACTGAAAGATGAAATAGTTCGTCTTTAAAAATAAATCGAAGAGGAGAACAATGGCTTCGAAACTTAATTTGAATAAAGAGTGAGAGAAATTGCTGCTTTTGAAAGTAGAATCACAACTAAACTCGAATAAGAAATAGCGTTAAGAAAGGATGGAAATCTTAAATTATCTGGATATTTAGATGAGAAAGTATTAATCATAATTATATATAGGTTGTATATTTGAAGTCAGATATCTAAACTGAAGGAAAAATTAGATAAGAATAAATTGAAAATATTACAACATCTTTGGAAAATGATCTACCTAAATTATATGACATGGTTAAAACTGAAGGTTAAGATAGGGAAGATAGTGATAATGGTACTCTTAGAAGAGCTGGAGATGAAATTAAACGATTGAATGAAGGATTAGGTAATTAAAAAAAATTAAGGTACTGATTAAATAAATTTATTCAGAGAAGAATCAGAAACAGCAATCTTTGAAATGCTTAAAGACCTTGTCTCCAGAGTCAAGAGTGAAATAGAAGAAGAAAAAAAATTAAGAGAAGAATCTCAAGAATCCCTATTAGGACTTCTAGAAGATGCATGCAATAAAATTTATAGAGCAGCTAAGGATTGAATAAGTTAAGATAAAAATAATAACACATCCATATATATATTTTATTTAGAGATCTAAATTAATTTTAAATTTATCCTATATATACATATATGAATTTTATATTACATTATTTGTTGAGTTCTACTTAGTACAATTAATTTCATATTTAAAATACTAAAGAATTTAGATTAATTGATTAAAAAATAGATAATATTCTAATTATTTATTCTAAAAAACAAAATTTGTATATTATAAGTAAAGTAAATAAAATAAATTATAAAATATAGATTCTAAAAACTTATATAAATATCAAATTGGATATATATGAATAATTTATTAATTAAGATAAATACAAATATATATTATAAATGAATCTAATGATTTTTAGAAACATAAGAATGTATTGTTTATTTGAATAAAATGCTCATTTGAGTCATTTAATATATTTTTAAATATCCTTATATTTATTTTTTAAATTTTTTCTAAAAATGAAGCACAATTAACAACTCCCTAATGCCCATTTAAGAAAACATTGGACAAGATTTGTAAAGACATATTACAATCAACCAGCTGCCAAGAGAAGAAGATAATAAAGAAGATAAGCTAATGCATTAAGTAAATTATTATTTTATTAATTCTCAATAGGAGCTTCTCCAAGACCAGTTGAATTACTTAGACCAGTTGTAAGAGGTCAAACAATTAAATATAATGGAGTTTAGAAATTGGGAAGAGGATTCTCACTTATTGAATTGAAAGAAGCAGGTCTTAATGCTTAATTTGCCAGAACTGTAGGAATTGCAGTTGATCACAGAAGAAGAAACAATAGCTAAGAAGAATTGGCAGTTAATGTTAAAAGAATTAAGGCATATTTATCAAAATTAGTCTTATTCCCAAGAGTTGCTGGTAAACCAAAGAATGGAGTTGTTAAAGACTCAGCAAATGATGTTATTAATAAAGCATACACATAGAATACTAATCCAGAGGTAGATATCATATAAATAATTTTCAGGTTATCACATTCTAAAGAACTCCAAAGAGAGAGAAAGCCACAGTTATCTCAAAAGAATTAAGATCTAAAAATATTTATAGAAGATTAAGATAAGAATGGTACAATGCTAAATTCGTTGGAGTTAAGGAAAAGAGAAAGTAAGCTAAAGAAACCAAGAAATGATTAGAGATAATAAAGTGTACATTTACAATAAAATATTTAAAATAATCAATTAATATATGTTATACGAATTTGAAAGCACTCTTTTTTAGGTTGAACATTTAGAAAAGTTTCCAAGTATAGAAGAATAACCCTTTCTTTATAAATACAGAGCAAGAACCTTATTATAATAATTATTGTAAAAAAAATAAGACCCTTTGCAATAAGCTATCATACATTATTAATTAGGAGTCAATTTTCTAGATTGTGAAGAAAATGGGGAATGTAATTTTTCAACTTTTATTCAATTTAGCTAGAAAGAATATGGCAAAATCCTTATAACTTTTTTCATAAATAGCAGAAATAGAAAATTATTTGACTTATATTTAATCTATCTATAATCATTTAGGGTTTCTAGCAGTTAATTTAGACGATAATGAAACAGGATTAGCTATATTGGCTAAAGCTGAAAGATTAGGTGAATATTTAATAGCCAAAGGAGATTTTGAAAAAAGAGCCTTTAAAATATAAGGAGGATATGAAAAAGCATAAGAATTTTACACTATAACACTATTTTATATAGCATAAGCTTATACCAAACTTGGAATTAAAGACAAAGTATGTTTAAGTTAATTAATTTAGGCTGCTTATTATTGTGGATAGACAATGTTAAGATAATTCAAGTCTAAAACTTATGAATTAAGAGATTTAGTTATAAATTGCATATCCTTATCTGAGTATTATTCAGGAATATGGAATTTTGCATAGGCCTTTTACCTTCTCTTAGTTGGTGAAGCAGTCATTCCAGAAGGAAAAAGGAAAAAACTGTATTCATTCATTATAATCATAGTCGAGCAACTTTACAAATGGCTTAAGGGAAAATAATTGGAGATATGATGGCATATTGTGTTGATTGTATTAAAAGCAATTAATAGAATGACCCAAGTCTTCCTAAACTATTTAATAAATATAGCATTACATTTGATAGTGTTAATGTTAAATAATTAGTATTACTTAATATCATCATATTAGGTATTCTAACCTTCTAAAACATTTGATGAAATAAAATCCTTATTTAGATAATCTAATACTTTATACAAAAAAGCTATGTCTATTTTTGTATTAGATGGATTTGTAACTGAGCACATTCAAATGCTTAGTGAAATCTCAAATATGTATAAAGTTATTATGAGTCTTGAAACAGATCCTAATAATATTATTGCATATTTAGAAAAAAGATTAGATTTATTACTTCCTGTATTTAATGCTATCAATCCAAAAGCTTATCAAAATACTTATGAAAAATTATTAGTTGAAATTGCAGAAATAAATAACGAATTATATGAATTTATTGTTAAATTTAATGAAATCGATGATTTTTAAGGTGGTAAAAGTAAAAAATTAACTGAAAAAATGAATAAATCATGTCTTAATACAATTCAATATTATGAAAAAATAATTGAATAATTGAAATTGCTTGAAGAGAAATAAAGAGATTCAGCTTATTATTCATCAATAACTACAGCTTATTTCAATATTGCTAAAGCATAGTCTAAGTACTTTTCTAAAGATAAGAAAATTAAAGTCACTTATTTAGTTAATTCATTAAATTAATATAAATAATTGGTTCAATATATTAACCAATAAAATTAATAAAATGAATTCTAAGCTGTTTTATAGATGTGTAAGGAAATGATTTAGATCTTACCTTCTAAGATTGATAGAATTAATTATATGTGAGTGAATGTTAATTAGAAATAGTAGATATATATATATTTATATTAATCTTAAATAATTATCAATTTTCATAAATCTTATTATTTAGAGGAAATTCATTGTAAAAGTATTAAGAATTAGGATATTTACATAATTAATTGATTTTCTGATTTGTATTAATAATTGGAACTATTCATTTATTAAATTTGATTAATCTTTTTATATATAAAAGTCAATTAACAATAGAATGTACTTATTACATAAGGTTTTTGGTTGCTCTTGGTTTTAATTTAGAGCTATGTTTTGGGATTAGATCGATCAATTGCTTACTTTTAAGAACTGAACATATCTATTTTTTTGGTCCTAATTCAACTCTTATTTTATTGAGTTACGACTAATTTTATTTATACTTTTCAATCAATTTAGCAAACAATATTGTTTTTTCAGATTCATTTTAAATTTATTTTTAATTTTAACTTGTAAATTAAGAATTTCCTTAGTATTAATTTGATTAAACTATAGAACTCTTAAATCTAAATTCACTTTAAGGAACATTTTATGATATACTTCTCTATTTGATAATTATCTAAGGCATTTTAGGATAATTATTAATATTTTTAAGTGGACTTATGGGATTATTCTATTTGATAGATTTATTTGATAGTTGAGATGGCCTAGCAGGAGAAGATTAATTTGATAATTATTATTTTGTAGTTAATTAGATAAGCCTTATTTTTTATAATTTAGTTTCTATTTGTCGATTATAATTATGTAAATCAATATCTAGAGACCAATTTAGAGATTGTTAAATATGTTCATTTTATGAAAGTAATTACTTAAAAATTCTATCCTTATTTTATTATCTGCTTTAAAAATAGAGTATCTATTCTTCCTAAATTCTAAAAAGATATATTAATGAATACTTGTCTGCTGATTCGATGACTTCATATTATTTTGGAAAGATTTTAGTATAGAAGTAGTTCAGTTTTTTATTATCTTTGATATTAATTGACCATTCATTTTGGATATTTTTTTTATTTGTAACTTCCATTGAATAAAATTGATTCTGGATTTATTCTCCTTATTGGTTGCTATCTTGACTGTGTATCTTAAATTTGATAGAGTATTACTCTTTAGTTTTAAGCATCTTATTGCTTATTTAATATTAATTCGATTTATAGTCGGCATTCTTAATAGACAGCTGAAATTAAAGATGTCATAAGGAGTTATTTGCTATCAAATTTTTTTATTTGACAATGATTAATGGATAATAGAAACTTAGAATGTTTAGATCTGGCAATTTATCTTTTAGCTAACATCAATTGGTAGGCTTCTGAGATTCTAGCTATAAAACGATTGATTAATCTATATTGAAATGATTAATGTAGATACTTCTATTCTGATTCATTGATGGTTTAGTGTAGAAAAAATTGATTTTATAATGAAGCTTCTTGATTAGCTAAGTGATGATAGATATCATTAAGTTCATTAGTAGTTTTTTAGGATAGTAAGGAGAGAGAACATAATTGTTTGAATAGAAGGTTAAATGCGTCCTAATTAAATTCCATTAAAGCGAATTTTAATATTAATAACAGATGTTTATAATAATATAGATCATTGATCCTCGTCCATTTCGATATTCATCTTTTTTCTTCCTAATTTTGGTGCTTACTATTATTATTGTTATTTATTGGGATTCTTTTCAATTTCCATTTACTATTAAACTAGAGGTATTTAATCAGGTTGAGTTTTAACAATAACTTAGAAATTGGGTTTCAAAAGTTTATTGGTTTCACTTGCAGGCAATCTAGCATCATAATTAGTTTAATCTTTAAATTGATCATTCAATTATTGAGAATTCTTATCAGATGCAACTTAAATTAGGTCATTCGTACTGATTGTTGGATTTTATAGATATTCATAGGCTATTCTAGCATTTATAAATGAATGATAAACTTTATATCTTCAGTGGTAATATTTTATCTCTTCTACATGTCAGCCAAGTTTGAAGCACCATCTAAAATAGTTTTCATGAGCTTTTTAGCATACTCATTAAGTTGATGAACAACATTCTCTTCATAAATGCAGCCATGATATTCTAATAGTTATTTAGTTAATTCAGCTGTTGTAGTCATTAATAAATTAAAAATGGGAAATTGCACACTAAAATCAACAGAGTCAGAAGATTAAACAGGTATTAGTCTTAACTTATTTTAGTCATCTCTATCTCTAATTTCACACAGAAGAGTGTTATAGGCAAGGGAGGCTTTGGAAAGGTAAGATTAAAGAAAATAATAAAGGAAATTAGGTCTGGATGGTTGAGAACAAAAAGTCAAAAAGTTTATATGCTATGAAAATAATGTCAAAAGCTAAGTAATAAATCTATATAATTGAAATAGGATTATTGCAAAGAAAAGTGTTTAATCAGTAATGAATGAATTATAATTACTTAGTTAATTGAAACATAAGTAAATGCAATCAATTTATATAGTTTTATTATTAATATGTAAGCAGCATTCTAGGATCGAGACAATCTCTATTTAGTAATGGATTTATTAACAGGTGGAGATTTGAGATATCATCTATGTAAATAAAGGAAATTTACAGAAGAACAAACTAGTACATTTAAATAAATAAAATAGAATTCTTTGTTGTTTGTATTATACTCTCATTAGAATATTTACATGTAAATGGAGTTCTCCATCGAGATGTGAAACCTGAAAATCTAGTCTTTGATGATAAAGGTTACTTAAAATTGACAGATATGGGAATTGCTCGTTAATGGAAACCTGAAAATGCATAAGATACTAGTGGTACACCTGGATATATGGCTCCAGAAGTTATGTGCAGTAAGAATTACAATTTTTTAATCTAATTAAATAGGATAAAATCATGGAGTAGGTGTTGATTATTATGCACTTGGAGTTATTGTTTATGAATGTATTATGGGAAAACGACCATATGTTGGCAAAAGTAGATAAGAAATTAGAGATCAAGTCATAGCAAAATAAGTTCAAATTAAAAATACAGACATACCCACTGGATGGTCATTAGAGGCTGTTGATTTTGCCAATAAAGTATTAGTTTTTTATTAAGAGCAAGCTCATTTAAAGAAAACCTGCTAATAGATTAGGTGTAAATGGTCCTGATGAAGTTAAGGCCCATTAATGGTTTAAAGATTATTCTTGGGATAAATTATTGGATAGATAAATAACAGCACCATATATTCCCAGAGAGGATGAAATGATTTCAATAGCCAACGAAAATCGTAGAGATTCTGTTAATGAAATTGATCCAGAAAGTGTATTAAGTTTAAGAAGGAACTCAATCTAAGGTATTCATACTTATTGATTTTTAGCTTAATTTGGTGGATATAGTTTCAATGGAAGCAATAATAATAATAATAATGCTAAGCCTCAATCCACTAATGTTAGTGTTCCAGCAATATTGTCAACAAAGGCTAATTGATTTATGATAAAATATTTAATATATGTATATGAATGTACTAAAATGTAAAATCAGTCAAACAAACCACCCATATCAACATCTTCTTCTGGTTCTGGGGCTTTTTCAACTGGTTTAGGGGCCTCTTATTTAGCGGCAGCTGGAGCTTAGGTTTAAGCTGGAGCACTTGATGCAGCTTAAGATTATTATTCACTATATACCTCCTCCTCCCAATTAGAGAGTGCCTACTTTTTTTAATCCTTCGCTGATAACATCAGAAAGAGTTTTTCCTTTCAATGCATCTACAATTCCCTTGATTTAATCATCAGCTCCTTGAGCACCTACTTCAGCCAATAATCCCTTAATATCTGCCTCAGCTAAGATATTCATTGTGATATGATTTACTTGGTTGAGCCTTTCCTCCCAAAACTAACAAAGCATAAGCAGCTACGTATTACATTGTATTTATTTAAAAAATTATTTTTAAATTATGCTATTTTCTCTCACAGTTTTATTCCAATCTTATTAAAGAATTAAATATCATATATTTCTTATAAGATATAATATTATTTCCCAATAAGTGTTAATCAGTATATTTGAGAATTCATTTAAAGTTTCTTAAGATGTATACTCAATATGTTAATTCAATCCCAATATATTTAGATAATGTTTTAAGATTAATGCTTATTTTACTTTTTATTATAAAATATGATTAGTAATAAGACTATCCATCTGCCTTGCATATTTTCATTGTTTTCTATAAAAACATGATTTTTGTTAGAAAATTATTGAATCATAAGATATTTACTATAAAACTAAAGTTTTCAAAAACTGTATGAATATTTAATAACAATAAAATAACTATAGAAATTAGGTGAATTAATTGTCTCTTTGAATTTTATAACAAAGTTTATTAAATGTTTATTTTTTTTCTAAAATTTAAATATCTTTATTTTAAGTTTGCACTAA
The DNA here is from genome assembly GCA_905182975.1 of Paramecium primaurelia. Taxonomy (NCBI): domain Eukaryota; phylum Ciliophora; class Oligohymenophorea; order Peniculida; family Parameciidae; genus Paramecium; species Paramecium primaurelia. The sequence continues at coordinate 428,654 of CAJJDM010000009.1, forward strand.
TCAATATCAATTAAATATCTTAGCTCATAATATTCCACTCTATATACTATTAAACATATTTTAGAGTTGAATTAAAATAATATTTGAATTTTAAAGAATAAATTCCTATAGAATTATTTTTATAGTAATTAAGGGAATTAAACTATTACTTATCCCAGAACTTAAACGAATATTTAAATAAATTTAAAAGATAATGGATAAATATGTTTAAAATAAAGGATATACAAAAGATTTAGATGGTATTTAATATAAAAATATCATTTAAACTATTTAAAAGGGATAAATGAAATCCTTTTTAAATTATAATAAATATAAATTTAAATTTTGATCAATTTTGAATTTCTGAATGAATATTAGGAATGAAACTATTTACTAATAGGGTTTCTGGTTCTTCTTTAATTATTCCTAATCTTTAAGAAAATGCAATTTTTTATTGTTATTGTTATTAAGCTTATTTTTATTATTGCTGTTATTAAGCTTATTTTTATTATTAAACTTATAATTATTGTTTCTCTTCTAAAGCTTCAAATGAGGAATTACTATCACAATAACTAATAATATCAAAAAAGTCTTTAACATCCTCTGTGTTAGGCTTAAGAGTACATTTGTTAAGATTCATTGAATGAATTGATTATTGAAAGTGTATGGATTTGTCTCTTATTTATTGACTAGTTTCTTTAAAACCAATTATAATTTATCCATGATTTTTGTTGAAGTTGTTTTTATCAAGGAAATGCTCGTTGACACTTGAAACAGATTATTAAAATATTTTTACATTAGCTTACATAGATCTAACAAGTGCCAAAAGAGGTTTATCACTTGATCGAGAGAATATATCATCTTTAGATTTTCCTTTGTAATATTTAGGTATTAACTTTGGTTAATAAAGCCAAGGATGAAGGAGAGCCTCTTTTAAATTATAAATTGAGAATACCTTAGGATGTAATTCTTTTATCTGGATCCCATTTTAATATTCTTTTAATAAAATCAATAATTAAAGGTGGAAGTTTAATAAAAGATTCTTCTTGAAAATGTCCAGTATATTCAGTTTAAGTAGAAAAACTTTCCATTTAGTTTTCTTAATCCAAAGGTAATCTTCCACATAACATTTAATAACAAACAACACCAACAGCCCATATATCAATTTTATTAGAATATCCTATTCCTGTCCATAATTCTGGTGCTTGATATGGCATAGTTCCAGTAACAGTCCATAAAAGGTTATTTTTAATGTCTTTACAACTTTTTTCAGTAACAAGAAATCTTTTTGAAACACCAAAATCAATCAATTTAATTGTGTTTGAATCATTATCAAATACAATATTATCTGGTTTAATATCTCTATGACATAATCCAACTTTATGGATATATGATAGTGCTTCAAATAATTATCTCATAATTAAGCGGACTTCTTCAAATTCTAGTTTCTATCTTTCTTTAAGTATTTATTATAGACTAGGATATGGTAAATATTCCATGACAAGATATGAACACTCCATATTAGGATCTATGTAAAGCATATTAGTTTTGCATATGTATGGATGATTCAAAGAGACTGTATTTAGGAATGTTTGTTTCATAATTTCTGTAATTTCAGGATCAGGATTCCTAGTAATTTTGACTGCATAGGTTTCATCAGGATTTGTAATTTACCAACATTATCGAACGACTGCATGTGCACCTTCACCTAATATCTTACCTATTTAATATTAATTCTAGAAGGAATGTTTCATCTACTCTAAATGTTTCTGATTTGAGATATAATCTATTAATTAAGTCGGCTCTTCTTTAAATTCACTTTAACTTGAACAATGAACATAATCTAATATTTAGGAACATTAGTTTATTATTTCTTCAGCATACTATTTTTAATTAGACTCATTCTTAAATAAATCACTCTTTAATTTCTATCTTAACCTTTCAAAGTTTCCTTTTTTGTCCATTTTAACTTAGTTTTTTATTTTAATATAATTATATACAGTGATTTTGGTATTTTATATAAACAACTAATTAATCAAATAATTAAAACTCATTGTTATTCAATTGGACGTGATGGCATCCTGAAAGAAAAAAAAATATATATAAATCCAGTAAAATACATGAAAATTACTCCTAATCCAACAAATTTCATTTTAGTTCTTTAAAAGATTCTATTTTATGTTGGTTAAATTAATCCAATTATAATTCCAATTAAGAAACTTCCATAAATTCCAAAGATTAATGAATTTTTATAAAAAAACCCAATAATTCCAATAATTAATATAAAAATTGTTACTTGCATGATTACTTATCTTGCCTCATCCTTTTTTTTATATATTAATTTTAAATACTTATTATGAATTTTAAATTATAAAACCAAACATTAAGCCAACCATTCCAAAAACACAAAATGAATTTCCTTCAATATTTTAATCATAAAAAACAATGAATGTAATTGATCCTGCAATTCCAGTTATTAAATAAAAAAAGAAAGTAGTTTTTTTATCAATAAACTTCTCCACCATTGAAACCACAATCACTTATAATAATAATTATCCACATAAATCTTTAACATTATTAAATATGAATAGACATGTTATTAGTCTATAAAACTCTAATTTATATTTCAAATTATAAGCTGAACATCTTCCAAAAGTTTCAAGTGTTTCATCTGAGAACTCTTTAGTAAATAATATTTAAATACAATACACAAAATTGTTTTCTAAAGATTAAAATCCCCCAAAAAACACATAACAATAAATATAGACAATTGAATCAATGAAATTATAGCTGTAAATGACATTAAATTAAAATTTGGACAACAATAATCTTTTATAGTAGAATAACAATTTTCCTCTCTTGGATCAGATAATATTAGAGTATCTTGAAATCAATATACTTTTACTTTCGAATAAAAAATCAGGCATATTATCAAGTTCTGGATGCCTTCTTGATCCTTACATTTTATTATTATTTTATATTTTATTATCTAATACAAAAACTTTTTAAACTTAAATGTAAATTTTGTAGATTTCTAAATAGAAGATTATTTCAGACTTAACTATAAAGCAACTTATATAAATACTAGTAATGATTTTAAAATAATAATCATTAAAATTCTTAATTTTTTAATTAGAAAATGATTTCATATCACAAATCAACATTAAATTATTCCTTATTCAAACTAATACTATTTATTATTCAGATATTCTAATTATTATTTACTTACTAATTTTGTTTATATATTTGTTTACTATATTCTTTTAATCATTATTTATATATATAATATATATTAGAACATCATTAACAATATTTAAAATTTGGATAATCAATAAAATATTTATATTTAACTTAAAATCTTAAGTATTTTTCATCTCTCACAATTATTTTATAAATACTTACAATCTTATTTTATTTTATATTTTATCATGATTAACAATGAGAATAACTCATAACATCTGAAAAGTAAACCTCTTTTTTCAGTCATGAAACTTATTAATAACAATACTTATCGTGGATAATTTAGTGAACCCAATTAACTTAGCTCAAGCATTCTATAATAAACAAATCCATAATTATCTTTTCCTAGAGCAGAAAGATTCTAATCTCATCATACTCCATAACTTCCAAATCCAAAATATCTCTGTTTAACTGATACTAAAACTAAAAGAGCCACATCTTTTGGATTTGGAAACAAATAGCTCAGACCATTAGACCTTGACAAAAGAGATTAATTAAATCCAGCTCCTGGAACATATGATATAAAATAGACCTCTTGTAGATCCTGCAGCTTTGGAATGAAGTTATAATCAATAAGAGGTTTTGATGTTCCAGGACCTGGATCATATGATTTAAAATTGCTTAATAAAACAAAAGTCTTTAGTATATATGGCAAAATCAAGTATGAATTATTATTTAACTAATAAGTTCTGATATGAAATTACCAAAAACAGCTTCACCTACAACTTATCTTCCTACCGATAAAATTATATAAAACAATAGATTCAAATAAATTACTTTTGGAATTGGAGATAGACCTTTACCAGGATTGAAAAATGATTCACCTGGTCCAGGTACATATGCTCTTAAATCTATTTTTGAAATCAAATCAAAAAAAAAAACATAATAATGATGACCTCTTATATTAATAATCTAATAAGAAATCTTAGATTATGAATTAAAGATATTAAAAATTACTAATTTATCTATAAATTAAACTATTATGAAAATTCTATATTGATATCTAACAGAAACATATAATAACTTATATAAATTATGAAATGAATAATATTATTGTCTATTTTTTAGAAAGAGCGATAAATACAAACTTAATTTTTAAATAAATATTCTATCTACTTAATTATATACATTTCATAAATCCATCAGTACTACTTATTTAAATATAATTATTTTTTATTCATTAATTTCAATCTTACATAATAATTCATAGGTATTTTATGATATAATATATTTAGATAAAGTTAATAAATGATAAGGATTATTTTAATAATTAATAAATAAATCTTTTATAATTATTTTCTGTTATATTTAATAGAATAAATAATGTAAAATTTATTATGCTGAATTAATAATCATCTTTAGATTTTGAATATATATATATATAAATATATAGAAGGACTATATTTGAAATTTAATAAATAAAGATTATATTTTATATGGATTTATAAATTTGAGGTTTTATTATTAAATATGTAAACTCTTTCATTATTCATATTTCAACGAAGTTCTATTTTTTATTTATTTTTGCTGCTTGTAAATAGATTTAAATGGTTGAACTCAATAATCCTCCACATGCAACTAGACCTCTATTAAACCTAGTATGTAACTAGAATAATAAGAATTCAATACAATTTTTTCTGGAATTTATGCTTTCTACATAGCACATGCTAGATCACCAATAATTCTTAATATTAGTAATCCATATTAATATCTTTCTTTAGATAAAGATTTCAATTATTCTAGAAACTCTCCATTAGTCATTCCATTTTAGATTTAAGATTTCAATTCTTACTCTCTCTCTAATAAAGATTAAAATACCTTCGAAATGCTGATCTAAGTCTATTGAAATAATATATAAGTTATGTTAGTAATCCCAAAGTCCAAAATGTATGTGATACTATTTTTAATAATTTATGATTAAATCTTTTGCCAAAAAATCCCATTTAATGAATGACCATGATATTTTCAATCATATGAAAAAAGAAATAGAATATATACACTGAATATATGGACATTTCATTCACAGTGTGTGGTATTTAATTGTATGCTTTTTTTGAATTTTATAATTATTTCTTTTCTAAGATATTTAAGATTGTTTAAAGACTCTTTCCAAGTCTAAATAATCTTCTACATATATATAATTGTTCTATTTTAAAGATTTAATATACAATATATATAAAATTTAGTCTCTGATTCTTCATTATTATATCCTATAAGCATATAACTTCTTAACAATTGCCAATTTTATAAAAATTTAAGTAATTTATCTCTATTTTCTTTAAGAATAATAAAATAATAATTACCTATAGATGATTAAAATTGAATAAAATTTTGAAGCATTTCTTTTTAATAAAATTATTATTATTTTTTAATATAGAATTTAGATTGAAAATAAAAAGTTATAGAGATAATTGAGATTATCAAACAAATAAACATTCTATTTGATTTTCATAGATTCAAGCTGAAATTGTCTATTTTAGCACGAGTATTAAATTATTAGGCAAATTGATCAATCAACTTTTTAGTGGCTTATCTATATTTATTATATCTCTAAATATGATAAATAGTTTAAATTTACTTTGATTTTTTCATTCTCAATATTTCGAATATTTTATTTTCTAATTTAAGTTAAATCTTATGATTTTTCATTATTTTTCTCTTATTTACTAAGTCTTTTTATTTAACATAAACTGAACACATTATTTGTTTTTGGAATATGGGATTTAATCTGCCATTTGTCTTTATTTTCTATATTATCAGATGAAGGTTTAAGTAATTCATCACTCATTAGATGGCTAGAAGTAAAGTTTTTATTTGGAAGTTTTGGAGTAAAATATTAGAGTTCATAAGGAATATTTTTTAATTACTTTGCTCTTTTGCTTTCTTACATAGGAGTGTATAATTAGAGTTATTTTGGAGAGACAATAGAAGTCATAGTATGTTTATGAAATCTACTGCCAAATTATTAAGGTCTAGCATTGATTGAAATGATTCCTAAATATAAATAAGAGTGATACTTGATCTAGAAGTAGTTGTTTAAGCATCTGATTCCCATTTGAGATTACCTTCAACTTTTGGTAAAGTCAAAGTAACTCTTACTAATCTTTCTGAAAACATTAAATTTAATTATTTATAAATATATTAAGTATTTAAACTTCATAATGAGGTTGATAAAATATTGATATACCTTAAATTGTAAATATTAGTTTAATTAAATATTGATATTTTATTAGATCCAATTAAATAAGTCTTAGAAACAAGTAATAATTATAATAAAGATAAGTAATTTATATGTAATATCTAATAAATAAATATTAAAGTTTAAGTTTAAGTTTAGAGTTATTAAATATTTAAAATAAATAATATTCACTTCTTTTGATTTTAAGAGTAAAATATCAATAATAATATAAATATTTTTATGTAATATTATTGCTAACTGCATTCATTACCATATACTTAGGTATGCCTACAACCTGATTGTACAAGGAAAGGACCACTTTGTGACATGTGTATTGATACTCATGATACGCATATGATTAAAAATTTGGATGTCTATATTAATGAATAATTCAAATATTTAAACGCTGAATATTAAACTAATATTTTACAGAAACTTGAATCACTTAAAGCATTCTTTCATAGTAAAATATCTTAATTATTAATTGATGTGAGTTAAATAGATGAGAAAAGAAAAAAAGAATTAGTGAAGTAATTAAAATAAGAGAAAATGAGTATTTAATAATTCTAATCTAAATTGATTGAGTTAGTTTAAAGAGATTAATTAAAAGATAGAGAATATTTAGAATCATTTTATGAACAGATTATAGATATTGAAAAATAGATTAAATAAGCATTTTCTTAATTACCTATTAAATAAGTTTAACCTGTATTATTACCTTAAACACCTTCATAATCTTAGAGTATTCTCAACTATAAATCCAATTTATCTGAAGGAAAAGAAATTTCTCCAGAATTAACTAATCGATCAAATCGATCAAAAGAACCTATTTTTTAATAAAAATAAGCAAGTATTTCACCAATAAGAAAGTAACTATTATAAAGAGATTTAATGCCAGTTGGTTCATTTAATAATTCAAAATTAAAGAATTATTTCACTGAATAAGATTCTTAATAATCTGCTAGAAGTAAATAGGATACATAAAATTCATTCAAAATCACAAAACCATTTGATTTAGATAAATCATCTGATAAAGTATAAAATTAGGAAAGTTATCAATCAAAATAAAAATCATAAAATTCTTCTTTTGAAATACAAAGACCAGTAGAACCTTTTAAAGTTAATAATATGTAAACTTAATCTATAGATATATTACCTAAATCTCCAGGATCCAAAACATTTGATAAATCTCCAAAAAATAATAAGTCTTAATAATAATAAAGTGTTTTCAAATATATTTAATAAGAATAGCCAAATTAAACTGGTTATTTTGCTAATCAAATATCTTTAACATAAAATGATAATAAAAGTATTTTAAAAGATAATATGTTTTATCTTTCTAATGCTTCATAAAAGGATGAGAAACAATAAAATTCTGATTTTATTCCTGCTACAAGTGAAATATTAAATTAATATTAAGACAATTAAATTAATGAAGATAATAACTAAAAAAATCAATATTCAGTTTTTAAAGATAATTAATAAACTTATGAATAGCATTTTTCAATTTCAAATTAACTTCTATTCGAACCTACAGAATAATTTGTAATTTAATAATAAAATAGTATTAAATAGTCTAATTCATTATAATCAAACTTTTCAGGTTAATAACTTAAAGATAATAAATCATAATTAGATTTATCATATATTAGTTCTAAGTAAATAAAATTAATAAATTAGGTCTATTGGTCCACCTTAAGTTAAATTAACTCCAAATTTATTAAATCCTTTATCAATAGAATATGAATAAACACTAAAAGGTCATGATAAAAGTGTAAAAGATCTTGCATTAATGGATGGTGATAAAATTATTACATGTTCTAAAGATACTTCAATTAAAATATGGGACAAGTATATTATTTAAATATAATTATAGACGTTCAAGATAATTGAAAATGACTCTTAAGGAACATAAAGATTAAGTTTTATGTGTTGCATTTTCAAAGAAAAGAATTATTGCTAGTGGATCAGTTGATAAAACAGTTCGTATATGGAAACCATGTCCTTTTTGGAAATAAGTTTATGTTTGTGAAGGACATGCAGATAGAATAAGATGTTTAGAATTTGTTGGAAATTATATTGCATCAGGATCAGATGATACATATGTTAAATTTTGGGATTATGATGGATAATTATAACATTCTTTTAAAACAAATGCTAGAGTAAGTGCATTAGTAGCTGAAAGACATAATTTAGTAATAGCAAGTGGAAAGAATCTTATTTTATATGATACTTAAACAAATAATAAAATATTAGATGTGAGTGGTCATAAGAATTTAATTTTATGTTTAGCATTGTCTAGTAATAATTCTTAAAATAGTGGAATTTTAATAAGTGGTTCAAAAGATAATTGTATAAAAATATGGCAATATCCAAAACTTTAAGAATTAAGAAATCTTGAAGAAGATTATCCAGTTCATTCTATAAGTTTTGATCCTGAATCTTAATATTTATTTGTAGGATTGATGGGTTTTGAATAAGAAGGGAAAATATCAGTATGGAAATTAGATACTTAACCATAAAAGGTTTAAGAAATTTCAATGAATCCTTATGGATGTAATAAAGTTATTTCGGATGGTAAATATTTATATAGTGCTCATGAAAATAAGAGGATTGAATTCTATACTATTAATTGAATCTAATTATTTTTTATATATAGGTATTCATTTTTATATGTTTTTAAGACATTATAATTTTAAAAGAAATAATATAGTATATATTTAATAATTCTTATGAAGATGGCGCACTATATAAAATAATAATTTAAAATTATATTTCTTGAGAACAAAATATAATTTATAATTGATTTGATTAAAATTTTAATATAGAGAACAATTTTAAATAGATTTTCAAGCTCAACATTATTGTTATATTTAATATATTATATATCTTTTTATTATATTAATATTAATACACTCTCATTTTTAAGATTCTCAGATTATTATTATATAATAATAATAATAAACTAAATTTATCAGAACAATCTCATATCAAAACATGTAATCATAATCGTAATGTAGATAGATGAATCAGATAAATTAAATGAATTTTCTATAACCTTTCAATTATTGCATGTATCCATATAGAGCTCCTTATTATTATAATTTGTATGCAGATAACATCCAAGAATAGAATTCATCCACTGCAACATACAAATCAGAAGTAATATCATGGTATCTATTTTGTTGATTCATTTTATAGGCTCTCTACACTTGAATAATCTGAATTGTATAAACTATTTCAGATTAAAGGATAAATAAAAACCTTTCCAATAATGAAAATGTACATATATGACAAATTAAATAACCCTTCAAATTATGCATTACTTTAACAGTTAATATTAAAACTATTTTTAGAGCAACAATTAATTTGGAGTCTAAAATTGATGATTAGTTCATGATGAAGTTCAAAGCACTACATCCTAAAGCAGAAGTATCTAATAAACATTATTCATTAAGGATTTGTATACTAAATTGAACATAGTTGATGATGAAAATTTTATGGATACTATTTTTGTTGCTGAGCCACATTTAGAAAATTTAAACTCTTTTTTAGATTTATTGAATGATCTTTCTGATAAATATTTTCTATCTACATCTCCAAAAGCCATAATAGAAAAAGCAGAAGATCCTATATGGTTTCATTAAAACAGTTTTCATAGTTGTGCAGTTTGGATCATTAAAGAATTTGAAAAAAATATTTCCTTTCATTATAATCTTCATAGAGAAAAAAAGAAAAAATAGAGACTCTTTAGATAACCTATCTATAAGAATACTTCAAATGAACTTAAAGAATTTTTTATATAAAATCTAGCCAATAATAAAGAAAGAGTAAAAATATAAATTTAATTACTTTTAGTTAACCTATTATTTTTAGGAAATCTATTCAGAAATTAAATAGCAACCTGATCATTTAGAAAATAAATTCTATGAAAATATATTCTCAGGCACAGCAATTAAATTATTGAAGTCATAAGTAGAATTATTATTGAATTTTTAATAAAAATGTCATACTGATACAAATATCATAAATTCAATGTTGATTACATCTATGAATGATTTAGTAGATTAGAAAACATATATATTAAAAAAGTTTTATAAAATAGTACAACAATTATTTTAAGAACATTTAGAATAAGAATTGTTTAAAACTGAAATTTCAGATAAAAAATAAAAAAAAGATAAAAAAAAGAAGAAAAAGAAATACTAAAAAATGTAAACATTTAAAGGATTAGATCCAATTGAATTAAATAAAAGATTATCAAGTAAAAATCTTTAGGAATCAAATATTCTAAGATTTTAAAGATCATATTCATAAAGTAATTTAACATATACATATGTGACTCCACCTAATACACCATCAGCATGGGAAACCAGTGATGATTAAAAGTATAATTTTATTTTTATAATAGTGAATACTATAAAGTTTCAAATACATAATAATAATTATCTAAATGTTAAAGTTCAAATAATCCAAAAATTAATTTAATTTAAATTGAATAACCATTAATATCATAATAATTTCATACAAATCTTGAAAATCCAACTAATGATGATTTTGTTGATGTTGGTTAATCTATTACAATTAATATATTAGAAATTGCAAATATTTCATTAAATGATGAAAATTAATTTAAGGAATAATATTTAAAAGACAAGAAAAGAATTAAAAAAAAGTAAAAAGGATTTTAAAAATCAATACCAGAAAGTAGAGATGAACAATTATAATTATAATCACCTTAATCTGAAATAACAAGATTTTCAATTGAAACATAAGCATAAACAATTAAAAGTCATTGTTCTAATAGAACATCATCTACATCTGAAGAAGAAGAAGGGAAATAATAATTAAACATTATAAAAAATTAAATTAAAATAAGGAAAAATAGTAATGAAAATAAAAAAAATATATTTAAATTGATAAATTCTTTTAAAATGAATTAATTTGAAGATTAATAAATTAATTAAGATATAAATTCAGCCTCAAATGAAAGTGAATAAATATCATAAAAAACCTTAGAAGATGATATTGTTACAAAAAATTAAAAGAAAAATTAGTAATTTGATATAAAAAAGAATGTATCCATACTTCAATAAAATTCAGAAAAAAGCTTGAAAGAGTAATTAGAAAATGTTTAATAAAAGGGAAAATAAAAATTGATTGAATAAATCAATTTAGATATTCTTGATTTCACTGATAACATTATGAGTGAATATGAAGATATGTTACCCTTTAGATTTTTAGCTTTTGAAAGAGTTAAATTAGTAATTTAGAAAGTATTCTTAGGTATTCCTGATGGAATGATAATGTAAATATTATTTATTAGATCTAGGCTATTTGGGTCTTGTGCAACAGGATTAGCTTTAATAGATTCTGATATAGATATTGGTATAAATGGATTAGAAGTTTATAATAGAAATATGTTAAAAGTTCATTTTGATAACTTATTTTTTGAATTCTCTAGAAAAAAATGGGTAGTCAAAGCAAAGTATATATTTAAAAATGATTATTATTAGTCCAATATTTAATTCATCTGTTCCAATAATTAAATTAGAAATAGATCCATAGATTAATATATTTGAATATGAAGGAAGGAATTTAGATGAATAATAAATTCAATAGTGGAAAAAATTAAAACAGAAATTAAAGAGTGGAATAAAGGTGGATATTTCATTTAACTTTAATGGGAATGCTATATATTCTACTCATTTAGGTTCAATAACTACTGATTTGGTTAAAAAATGGATGGAAGAATATCCATCATTATAATAGATAGTCCTTATTTTCAAATCTATGATTAAAAAACTTAAGCTATCAGAGTCATATACAGGTAATAATCTCATTTGATTATATATTAGGGGGTCTATCCTCCTACTCATTAATAATTATGGTATATTCTTATATGAGAGAATAAAGAATTACTTCTAATTTAATTGGTGAATAATTTATTGATATGCTTAACTTTTATGTAAATTGTTTTGATCCATCATCTACTGGAATAGGTCTATTAGCAGATATTAATAATCCAAACTCTAGGTATAATTAATATTATTATAAATTTTTAGTTACTTTTTCAATTTATAAGATTATTGCTTACCTATGTTACCAATTACGATATTTAATCCATACAATAGAAAATTACTAACACATTCATGTGTTCAAATTAATAAAATTTTTGATTTCTTTAAAGTAATTTTGAAGGAATTAGAAATAAAGAAAGATTTTTATTGTAACTATGTGGTATTAGGAAAAAAGAAACAATAAAAATTAAATAAATCATTAGAGAATTTTATAATTAGCATTTTAGAATAAATAAAATGAGCTGAGTTGTATATAGATTATGTATTGCTTTATACTAAATATATATATAATTAATAATGAATAGTGAAGATTTTTAAGTAAGTAAATAATCATTGACATATCTCATCTACAGAGGATAACCACAATTTCAATTATTTTAGGAATTCAAAAAGTTTATCTAAGAGACACCTGAGATATAACCTTAGATTATCCATAGTTCTCATAATTTGAATGAATAATATAATATAGATCTCATTCAAGTGGATAGATTAACTAAATTTATTTAAAGCAAAGGAGGATTATATTAAGCTGAATCTTATGTTTAATACTTTGGGGATTTTGTTTCTCCTAATGTATAAAGATTTTTTTAGATTTAATTATTAAATCTAAGGATCCTAAAAACAATCACCCAAAATAAGGAGTTGTAGAATTTGCTTGCATAAGCTAATACTCTAAAAGTCTCACTTTCATTGTTATCAAATGAATAAGCATTTAATGGATCACTTTAATTGAGTGAATTATCTACATCAATCTAATTTGAAAATAATTAAGCAACATTATATAGTAAAGAAGGAATATACAAAATTGGTAATAATTATTAAGGCAAATTTGGTACTCATGCTTTAGTTACTTGTAAAAATTAAGATAAGATTTATTTGGCATTAATATAATTAAAAGATAATAAAGTTAAAGAGAAATGGTTAGGTAAGACTATATCAATATATTAAAATTATGCTATTTAATTTGAAGGATCAAAAGTGATGAAATATATTGAATTAAATTAAGAAGATCTTGAACTTATTGAATAATGGGAATCTCATTAAGGATTTGAGGATTGTTAAATTGCATTAAGAGAAATTATGAGATTGACAGATATTTGTTATAAGTATTGTTCAATGAGAAAATAATTCAGAACAACAGATGATAAGACAGAAAGACCAATTTTAACTTATTAAGTTACATTAACAAGATTAATTAATGCAATTTCATTTGCTGTCATGTTTTATATAAGTGTTTAAGAAGCTAGAAAAGAGTTCTTTTAGGATGTGTTTATGAAAAAGGCAAGAAGAAAAGTAAGTAAAAAATTTGTTGATTTCTTTTCTCTTTATATTACAGAACATAGTGTATATGTGGCTGAATAATTAAGAGATGTCTTTGGAGGATTTGGTTTTCTCAGAATATCTGGAGTTCCTTAAATCTAAGAAAAACTCATATGGTTATCTTCATTTTACAAGAATAATAGAATATAAAAATAAACAGATTATTTAAATACTATTTTAGATGTTGAAAAAGTAATTATAATTATAATATATATCTTTAGAATAAATAAGTTGTACTTTATTATTTGGGATAATATTTTATGGGAGATCCAGTTTCAATGTTTGCAGAACTTGGACCTTTAACTTAAAGTAATGTAAGTAATCCATTTCATGTATTTGGTTATCATGTTGCAAAAATAAAAGAGAAATTATTATAATAAGAACATCTAAAATATTCATATTCAGCCTATTAGTTTTCCTAATTGACTTTTGAACTATTTGCTTCTTAAAAGTTCTTTGCATTACTTGCATTCAGAAGATATAGAGCTTCTAATTTTATATTAGATAGATTATTATTAAATTAGAATTTTATTTCATTATCCTTAATGGAAACCAATATAACAAATATTAATTTAATTAAATAATAAATTGGATAAAATGCTTAAGAATTATTGACAGTATTAAATTTATTAATTGATTCTTATGAGTTTGAACATTATGGAATTTTATTAGGCTAAAATGATTAAGAAAAATTTTATTAAAAAGTAATTAGAAACCAAATAATCTTAGTTAATCCATGCTAGTAAATACGAAAACAATAGAAATTTAGAATAAGTTGTCAACGAGATAAGATTACCAGTTTAAGATTTATTCAATAGACCAACATTATGAAAAGTATATAATCAAGTTTATATCATATAATGTACAAAATTCATTTTTTGAAAACAATTTAATAAAATTCCTACCTGGTTATTTTTCTAATGGCAACTGGATCTCTTGGATGAGAATCCATAAATTCTTATGATCCATAGAAATTATCAGCAATTAGTTATTAAAGTGATAGTGAGATTTAAGTTTTTTAATTAGAATAACAATATAAAAATGAGAATAATAGAAATTTATATCAGATGATAGGATATTTTTAGTTATTGATAATATTAATAAAACTAATTCATTATTATTTATTTGTTTTAGATTCTTATTCTTTTAGTTTTAGCAAAATTATAACAAGGTTAAAAATCATAAACACAACAGTACTTAAGATAAAATAATAAAATTATTTAATATTGCCTTTCCCAATACATTTACCAGTCCAAGGACAATGATGATCATATTCTTAAATACAAATATCACAATCTAAACAATGTTATGTTTCTTTGAGTTAAATCAATTTACATACTTTACAATACCTTTCAATATAAATTTAAAGTTACCATGTTTTTTGATTAGTTTATTGATTCTTTTCAATATCAATTCTTTCTATATTTGCAATTCCAGGGTTAATTAAAGAAACAATTAAGTAACTAACACATTGATTAATACCAACAAAAAGAGTAGTATAAAATATTAATGGATCATCATTAAGTCTAAGGAAAATAAATAGACATCCAATTAATAAAAATAAAAGAAAAGCACAAATAAACAAAGGCCCTAAATTATATTATCACTTACAATGTGGTCCAATAACAACAGCAGGATTGCCTTTCCTAAACATCATCGGGTAACATCTACCCCAACAAACTGACTTTGGCTTTGTATATTAATCATCCAATTCTAATGGCTCAGCACTTGATGTATTAAGATTGAAATCATCATCCTCTTCTTTAGAATGTTTAACTTTTTAATTCATATTATAATTAATGAGAAATAAAACACCAACTAAAGATTATATCACAGATAAAATTTTAAGTAGAATTCAGTCAAGCAATATCTAAATTTATAATTAAGATCAAGGAAAAATGATTGTGGAGACTAAAAAAAAGAAATTATGTTGTGAATCGTGTTTGCAATAAGATGTTAAATTTCTACCAAATAGTGAGATTCAGAAAAACAATAAACTCTAAAATGATAGAACTGTAAAGGAGCTTTATTAAAATGGAGTTAAACATTATAAATTAGGATATTTTAACTTAGACCCTATTTCAATATAATATGATGGAAAATATGAAAGATTACGTTTAGATCATTTTGAAGTTGTTTAAAAATTACTTTTTCATTTAAAATTTAAAGAGAAATTCTAAAGTAACATCAAAAATGTGTTATTTAAGATTGAATAAAATATAAGAGATAATCACAATTCGTTAAATTCACTACTTCAATAAGAAATTCCTTTTAGAGATTAATTAGAGAAAGTTTAAAAGTACAATTAGGCTGTAATTGCATTATGTGTTTCACAAGAATCAGATACATTTTTTGATGATGAAAGTCAACAATGTAATATTAACTATTAAATTGCTATAAATGAATAGGAAAGAACTATTTCTAGATTAAAAACACAAGTATAACATTAAAATGTTTTGTTACATAAGATTTAATAAAGCATTAATGAACCAATGCTTGGAGTGGCAGGTTTATTAAATTAAGTTGGTTAATTTAAATAGAAAATTGAAGAATTAAATAAGGAAATTGATAATAAAAATAATGAATTAATTCAAGAGCAATTCCAATTATAAACTGTTCATTCTATTTTGGATAAAATAAAAAAACTCTTATAGAAATATCCTACTTTATTTAGAGAGATTACAGCTAATAATATTATCAATATTAAAGAATTTTAATATGATTTAGAATAATTGTATTTATTATATAGTCAAGGTAAATAATATGAGAAAAATATGGCTGCTCTATAAAATTAATATGATAGTCTCTTCAAAGAACTTTAAGATGAAAAAATAAATTAATCTAAAATGGTGAAACAAGAATCCTACAATAAGGATCCAAAATTAAAGAAAATAATAGAGGATTTATCTAGATTGATTCTATCTAAAGATCCTAATGGTATGTCTAATGAATTAAGAGAATTAATTAAAGAATTATATTTGAAAAATCATCAAGATGTAATTTAAGATTAAGAAAGATAAATTTAAATGCTTAAAGATTAAGTTAATCAAATAGTATTATTAAATTAATATTTAATAAGGGAATTGAATATGAAAATTTCAGAACTTCTGTTAGACATCCTGAAAAAGCCCCCTACTTTGAAGAAGATTAATATACTTAATCATTATTTACATAAGCCTAAGCTTTAGAATAAGTCTTATTAAAAATTAAATGAAAATCCACTAATTTATTTTATAATTATTTCATAATTTTGCTTTCTCATTAAACTCTACAAAACCAACTATAACTTCTATTCCTCTTTCTTAAGTTTTAGCTGAAAATTAAACTTTGGTTCCATCCTTCCATAATGAAATCAATAAAGTTTCTCCAGGAAATACATGAGAAGTAAATCTAGCGGCCATACTTTTAAGAGTATCACCATTTCCCTATAATAATTAAACAAAATTCATACTTAAGTAAATGTCTAAATGGCAGCTTTGGCACAAATACCATAGGTGCACAATCCATGTAAAATAGGCTTATCAAATCCTCCTAAAGCAGCCATATTCTAATATGAAATTATCTAATATTACAGGATCAATATGTAATGGATTAATATCACCAGATAGTCTATATATGATAGCTTGATTTGGTGTTGTGACTTATTTAACTTCTTTGCAGGGAGGTCTTTTAGGTGTAGCAGGAATGTTTTCAACTGGATTTCCTTTATGTCCAAAGCCTCCTAATCCTCTAATAAAGAGAGATAATGTATTAACAAAAGCTAATGTTTTCTTTCCTTAAGCATCTATTTCAGAACTTAATAAATCAAATTAAATTAAAGCTCCTTTTCCTTTATCAGAAATATTGGCTATTTTTCCTTTAGTTACATATTCAACTCCTGCTTTTAAAGGTCTCAAGACTTAAATTCTCTATTCTCCATGTAATAACATCATTGGATTAAAATTTGGAATTCCTGGACAAGATGTCAAAGCCTAATAATTTCTAATTTCAATTGACCTTAAAAATATCAGTTCTGTGAAGACATGTTGTATAAGTTGGGAAAACTTTGAAATCTTCATGTAATTCATAAGTATAAGTAAGTTCTTCTGCATTCATGGGATCAGAACTATATCCTATACCAAGAGAATATAAAATAGCATCTCTATCAGTGCATAAAGCTTTGACTTCTTCTGTTTCAAATCCTATAGCTTTGTTTACTTCAATTGACATATGGATATTGGAAAATATATTAAATAATGCGAATCATATTAACACAATACGTAAATTTTAGTAAATTAAATGATATTTATATTGTATATATACTCAAAATTAAACTAAACCTTTAAGAAGAATGATACTATCTAATAATATAATAAAGATTCTAATTTCATATTTAAAATTTAGATTTAAATAAGTTTTTATTTTAAAGATTTCTAAAATTTTAGTGATATTTTCATAAAATAATAATATTATATTAATTTTAATAAAAATTTCTAAAATTCTTAATTATAACCATCATAGATGATTAATTTTTTCATATTCTTTATTAATCATACTTCAATCAGGAGTGATAGAGGAATGATTATTTTACTTGATATATATTTTATTTTGTTATAAATTTTAGCTAAATTTAATCTTATTAGTTTATATACTTGCTAAACCATTTATATTTATATTATATAAAAAATATCATATAGCTTAGTAATTAATATGTAAAATTCTTATTTAGTAGTAAATTAATTTTATTTAATGAGATTAATTAATTGATAAAATTATATAAAAAATATACATACAATGCATAAACCATATAAAGGACTAATAGATCCATCAGGATATAATTATGGGGGATAGAGTTTGATGTTTTTTGAAAAATACAATCACCGTGAATATTTAAATAAGGTTAAAGCATGGCCATTAAATCATATGAAATACATGGAAAGTGAATATCCAATTCAAGAATCTAAATATTAACCATATAAAAATCCATTAATTGATGAGAAGATAGCTTTAGTAAAACCAAAGAATGAAATAATACCTGAAAATAAACCTCGTTTTTTTAGAAGAGTCTAAAGTTCAATTGATCCAGGATTACAATAAACTCGCTATTAACCTAATTAAATGTGGCCTAAACATAAAAAATATAGAGAAAAAACATCTGGGTAATATTTATAATATCTGAACCCAAAAAATGATCCATATGGACATAAAGAATGTATTTTTAATTAATAAAATTTAAGCAAAAATAAGAACTAAAAATGATCGAAAGGGATTATCATATGCATCAAATTTAATGAATTTCTCTTTTAAAGAGGAAACAATACTTTAAGAATTTGATAAATTATTCTAAAGATAAATCAACTCAGGAGAAAGAATTACAATTGAAATCATTTAATCAATAGTAATTTAATTGGGTTAATAATTTAATATCAAATCTTTAGATACTTTTTCTAAATTATTTAATCATATTTAAAAATAAGGTTAACTCTCTATTTAAGATTTTTAATAAATGTATACAAATGTGCTCCATCATTTGAATTGAGAAATACATTTGTGATTATAAAAAAAAATTAGAAATTATTATAAATTTAATAATTCCAAATTTGGATAAATTTTAAAAACGAATGAGTGATTAAACTAGAGATCAGTTTTTTTTTGAAAATTAAAGTAAAGAATTAAGAGAGAAGTATCAAAAAGCAAAGGATGGATCATGTATAAATGAATCTAATCTAATATAGCAACATCTGAACATAATCCTAAAAGAGATAAAGCATAAAAATTATTATTATTTATAATGGTTTTATACTCAATTATATTGGTAACATTTGTATTACTTTTATATTGGGTGAGAGATTTTAGATATTTTTGTTTTAATGTGCTTAATGATTTTAGTGAATAGGGTAAAATTATAATAAAAATATAGATAGGACAATATATAGGAGCTTTTTATATAGGAATGATTGGTTTATGGTTTGTTTTGACTGGTTTTAATGTTGTTCTCTATGATATTTTAGCAGGATTTTTAATTCATCCATTTTGGTTTGCTCTATTCACAGTTTCTTTAGCCAAATTCTTAGCAAAGTATATAATAATTCAATAATAAATATAGATATATAGGTTTTTTGATAGGAAGGTATGGTGTTAGAAACTTTATTTATACGGCTATGAATGAAAACATTTATTTTATCACTTGTTATTTAGCTACAGAACGTAAACCTACTAAAGTCATGTATCTTCTATAATTTTTGGCAATTCCTACAATATTTAAAACTTATGCATGTGGGTTATTTAGAATTACTCATTGGGAATTTATTCATCCAACATTTTTTGGTACTGTTGTATGGGCTGGATTCTGGGTTTATATGGGATCTAATTTAGATTCACTTGCTGATGTATTATAATCAGGAGATACTAGTAATTATGTTCCTATTTGGTTAAAGTTTACAATGATTATTATAGTTGCTTTGATAATTTATTATTTCATTAGATTAACTAATTCAATCTATACAGAAATATAAAATGATGCAAGTTTAGCTGATTTGAGTCATATTTTAGAGAAGGAAGATGAGGAATAAGAAAAACTTTTAATTTGTAATTAAGCAAATGAAGAAACTTAAATTTAAAATGAAAGTGAACCATATAGTACCAATTGAATTTTCTATTTATCAATTTATTTTATACAAAAATTAAATATATAAATAATATTTACATTGTATACAATATTATATAATAGAAATAATTAATAAATTAAAACAAGATATTCTAATTCATTTAAATTTAGAATTACTAATAAAAATTATATTTTGTCATTATCTTCAAGTATCTAATTATTAAGTAATAAATTATTAATATTTTATAGAATTTTAGTTTTTAAATGATATGTATTTTTCTTATACAATTTTTCAAGTTTTAGAATTTATTTCCTAAAATATTTTAGATTTTTGTTACAATATCCATAATAATTTAATTTTTTTGTGAAAACTATCTAATAACTTTAATTTTACATGATACTAATCATTAATCACCCAAATGATAATTAATTAAATATTTTAACACACAGAATTAATATATGATTAAATCATATTATATTATATTAAATATTTTCCATATTTAAATAATTTCTGAATAAATCAAAAAAGATCTTTCAGAATAAATAAAATCATTTATTTAATTAAAATTTGATAATAAATTTTACTTATCAAAAGAACCATAATTATTTGACATATTATAACAATAAAAATAAATATAAAAAAATATATACAATATTTGTGATTAATGATAAATTTTTAGAAGATATATTTCTAAAATAATTCGATTACTTTTTTATATTATATGTATATAAAATTAAATAATTAAGATTTTTAATTGGTTTTAAATAATATATTCAAAATATTTAGATTAATCTATTTATAATAGTGTTTGCCAAAAATACAAATAAATTGAATATAATATAACTCAAATTTATTTCAACTAAGTTTCATTTTTTCTACATTAAGTGCTTAATCTTTCACCAGTCTTACCATCCAAAGTATCAACTGATGTAGCATCATTAAATTGCACTTTAAATTACTTTTATTCTTTTTAATCAATTTGATCAATTGAATTGTTTAATGATCTATTTTATTTTAAGATAGTTGGTTTTTTTAAGTTATCCTTTTCCTCTGTATTCATTTTTACTTGATCCTATCTTTCATTTTTAACAATAACTTTTTAAAATGAACCATAAGCTTCAAATGGATAAGATTATTATTAAAATTACAAATTTTGTTATTCTTCATTATCTTCTCCTTATTAATTCTTTCTTATTTATGAAGAGGAGAGAGCATTATTTAAATTATATTAAGTTCCTTTGCTATCTTATTCTTCTTTAATTGTCTATAATTGATCCTATATACCATTATCTAACTTAGCTTCTTCTATGTTCTGATTGGGGAAAAAGATATCATTTTTATTGTTTTGTTGAAAAATAGTTTTTGGTTATTATTATTTTTCAGATTGATCAATATTTATACTAACATTATTTAGATTCACTCCATCAATTTCTTCAATTAACTTATCTTCATCATCGCTACCTTCGATTTCATATTATTTCTTAAACATCAATTACTCTAATGCTCCTTTTAAGTCTTTTAAAGCCTTCTCATCTAAACTCTCAATAGGTTGATATTTTCTCTCAGGCCCTTAATACCCATCTTATTCACCATAACCTGAACAATTATGATCTCCAAAAATGAATTTTTTTAATATGCTTTAACTTATTTTTTAATTAGTTTCAAATACAGATCCAATCATACTAATATTATCCATTGATTAACATATATTGTCTTTTTCTCTTTTTTAATTCTATATTAATATTAATGGAATAGGAATTATTAAATCTTCTTAACTTAAAAATAATCTTTTGCCAAAAATAATTTTAAGTGTCAATATATATTAAAATATTATTCTTTTAGTTTTTATAGAAGTTTAAGGAAAAATTGAATTATATTTTTTTGCTGGTTTGCCCTAAGGTAAATTCAAAGTAACTTTAATTTCTTTTTAATCGCCAGCATCAACTTACTCTAACATATAGTTGAATTTTTACAAATTAATTCTTAATCAAATATATCAAAATAGTTAGAGAGTTTGCGTTTTTACTATTTGTACAAAATTACTAATTATGCTGAAATGGAAAATTTGAAATTTTGAATATGGTAATTGGATTAACTATTATTAACTTGCATAACTATATCAATATTTTCTCCAAATACATATGAAGGCTTATTTAGTTATATCATAACTTTTGTGGTCTATGATACATTTTAAAATATTACTCCACTTGAAAAGCAACATCTTTGGGTAATCTTTGATTCCCCTATATGTTCTAATGATAAATTAGGTTGAATTTGAGGTTTTTAAAGGATGTGTATCACTATTCTATGTTTCTTTGGAGGCTTATATAAATATTTTTCATCTTCACTTGAAATAGTAACTGAGAGAAAATATAAGATTCTGCATTGTACCATCTTATAATAGTTTATTGTAAAACTGGGTGATATATTTGGAACCTCAATTTCAAAATATTTTCTGCATGCTATGATTGGCATTTTCCTATTACTTTAATTTTTCGATACTTTCCAAAATCAGTGATTTTCTTTTATTTTTTATAAATGAACTATTTGAAACTGTAAAACTAATTTTGTTAATCTAATTGATTTACTTTTTCTTGGCCACAAAGCTAAAATATTTTATTATCAATTTTTACTTTTAAGTTCATTATACCAGCATTTATATCTTTTGTCTTTATTTTTATGTATATGACTCCTTTTATAATATCTCCAGGAAAATAGCTTGGTTTATCAATTTTTATAGATATTTAAGCTTGCTCTAGAGTTAGAATAAACACCATTTATTATTAAAATAATAAAGTAAAGAAATAAATATAAATTAATATAAAAAAGAGGAAATTAATTTATTTGACATATAAATGTTTAAGCATTTTTACTGCTTTAATAAAATTATCAAAAATAAAGCATATAACCTATAAGTAATCAATCAATATAATTTATATCTCCACAACACATCATTAATAATGCTTTAGAAGCCTAACTTCTACTTTCAATTAGTAATCTAAGTTTTTCTATTGGTATTTCTTCATCATAATTCATTTCGACTGCCTTATTATAGTAATCATTTATACATCAAAAATAGATTTAGTAATTATATCAACCATATTATTAGTGCATGGTTCTCCAATATTACATTTCATTATAGAATCCATCATCATTTCACATCTTTATGATATTTCTTCATAAGAGAGTAACCCATTTCCATTTTCATCAATTAACTAATTAATTCAATATTTACTTTTAAAATTAATTCAATTTTTTTTTCATTACTCTTTGCTGTTATTAAATTAATAATCTAAAGAAATCCTTCAAAATCTAAGCTATTTTCTATTGCAAATAAATTAAATAATTAATCAATCACACCTGCAGGGGCCATTGATAATTCATTAAGTCCTGCTGCAAATGAATCTCTACTAATTCCATTAGGTAACACTTAATTAATAATAAATTATACTTTCTTTAGTCATTCCTGGTATTTAAGTACATTCAAAACTCAATAATGCCTTATATCTTGAATATATTTCATGAATTTCACTTCTGTTAAGTCCAGTTTTTTCCATTAATTTTGGAATATTATAATAAGTTGCTAATGGTTATGATTATGCTATATAAAGAGGAAATTTAGTAAATTGATTTTTATAGGTTTGATTTTTAGATTATGTTTTCGCTATTGTACTACATTAACTTTTAAAATTAGACAGTTTTAAATCTATTTATGTATGTTAAAGTTACATTTTTTTTAGTTTTGTTTAATATTCTTATTTAAACCTTATTTTTCTAGAAGATCTTAAATTGTATCAGATTTCACTTCTATTTTATAATCCTTAAGACTTTCATCTAATCTATTTCTAATCATTTAGATTTCTTCATTTTCTTCAGTTTTTAAGATATGCATTTATTTTTTAAGATTTTAATCAAGTTTAAATTATAAATCATTTGATGTATTAGATTTTTAAAATTATTATTTAGATCTTGCTGTTATTGGAAGAATTAAATTTTCCATAGGACTACAAATATCATTGCTTTCTAATACTTCTTGAAATATTTCTTTATCTTATAAGAATTTAAGAAGTTCATCTGTAGAATTAACATATTAAATAATATTTAAGATTTTATTTTGTCTCTCAATTTAAAATTCAAAATTATGAAAAGCAAATAAAATTTCCCAAAAATCCATCATAGTTTTATTACCTAAAAATACAAGTTTGCAGTTTTATGGAATTTCCTCAAAAAAATTAATTTATTGATAATCAAATAATGCTAATTATGTATGGAGTCTAGTAGCACCCAAAGCTATTTATGCTTCAAGTAATAGTTTTTTCTTTTTCAAATAAATGTCATCTTCCTTATATCCGCTGTTTACTTTTTATCTACTCATTTACATAATCTTTAGTTAGCTAATATCATTAACAGGTTGTTTAACAATATAAATATGATCAAGATTTTTTCTAAAGTTTATTTCATGTGGTGTTAAACAACGTAAACTAGTTCTATAGCTTTTACATGGAGATATTGAAAATTATTATGTAATGTTAAATCCATCTAGATTTCTTGATGATTATGAAATAAGAGGTACATTAGTCTTACCACTCTAAGATGGCTTAGTATATACTTTTTTTCTTGGAGATTATATTGTTTCTTTTTGATGAGCCAATCTTGGAGAAAATAAACCTTGAATATTTGGAAGGGTTGGTAAAGGTGGAGATTCATAATTCCCAGTCAAACTAATTTATTGAAGTTTAATTCTTTTTCCTAGAAATTATGTCTATTGCATTTATGTATTAATTTTATTATTATGATATCTTGAAATGATAAATAAATGTGTTTAGATTTAATTTCGATTACTTTTCTTATTCTATACTTGTATGAATTCAGAATGAGAGATATAAGAAAAAAATCATATATAATTTTACTGATTTTAATATAAAAAAACTAAATTCATCTTGAAAACAAATAAAAATTTGTTCTTTATTAATTATTTAGATATAAAAGATTAGATTATTTATTAAATTCTTGTTTTTTCAAAAAGTTTTTTCTAAAAGCTTAAATAGATAATTCTTAATTTACTTATGTATTATTATAATCAAAATTAAATCATTTTCTAAAATTTGAACTCTTTTGTATCTGGTTTTTTAGATGATATTCTATTTGTTCTAAATAAAATTGACCTATTAGTAGTAAGATTTTCTTTATGATAGGATCGAATATGAAGAGATAAATGAGTATGAGGAGTTCGTTCTTCTTGTTTGAAAGCATCTTCAGATGTTGCTCTTTACATCTTTTCATAAGATTTAGTTAGATTAAGTTTAGCAACTTTGCTTTAAATAATTTTTGAATATGATATTGAATCTGATTATTCTAATTTAACATTATAACTTTTAGTATGTTTTCTATATATTCCTTTAAATTTCTTATTCAAATGATATTTAATTTGATTATCTATAAATTTATTGGTATTTTACTTTTTCTTTTCTTTTTATTCTTAATTTTATTCAAAAACCTTACTAAAAAACTTTTATGAACGAGTATGATTAGGTGATGATATACAATTTTATTCATTAACAAAAAAATCATGTTTATGAGGTATTAAATTAGAGTATTTTTTTAGTTAAATAGTTTCGAATACACTTAAAGATTGACTTACAGTTTTTAGTTGTTCTTTAAAATAATCTTTTTTAATTTAATCATCAGTTTTAAAAATCTATTTTTTTAACTAGTTTTTTAGTCTTTCTATTTTCTAATTTTTGAAATAATTATTTTTTAATTGACTTAGATCTATATTCAATGAAAGTTATTCATCTTAATTTTCACTTTACCAATTTTATCCATTATTAATTAAAGACTATTATATATTAAATTTAATCATTTAAGCTTTTTTATATTCTTCTACATTTGAATACATCTCTAAAAGATCTATAAAGAGATTATACTTAATTTTATAATATACAGTTTCCATTCTAGCTTTAGCAGAAGTAATTCTATTAGGAATATTATTTATATGTTCATAATCACCAAAAAATTATCCAGAATTAATTATGGCTATAATTTATATCTTTTTTATTTGATTTTAAGACAAACTTGATTAAACCTTATTAAATTTAATTATCTCAACTTCTCCACTTACTACTAAATAAATATATTCATCTAAATATCCAGTTTAGAAAATACTCTATCCACATGTAATTGTATTCTATTCAAAACTAGATAAGGCTATTAATTTTTATTTTTATTCCCAATCTTAGAAAAGTGGTATAGTATTAATAAATTAAAGCTTTTAAGCAGTTAATTCATTCTAATGTTTTCCAATTACATCTTAATACATTTCATATGATAATTATGCTACAAAAACATCAGTTTTAGCTATTACAGTTGCAGTTCTAGTTACTCTTTATTCAATAGCAATTTCTCCAAAGACATCTCCAAATTTCTTAATAGCAACTAATCTAAACTCTTAAAACTGAATTTCTTGAATGTCTTTAAAATCACTTAAATATATTATTTATTAATTACTGGCAAATCAAGTTTTAGATTTCTTAACTTTGATTTGATTTTGGAACAAATATTCCTACTTCCCCTGATAATAAAAAATACATTTTTCTTCCTGGTTCTCCTTAACGAAATATAATATTAAGTGCTTTATATTTTTCAACCGTCATAAATCTAAAAATGTCCAAACATTTATTACCATCAAGTTTATCCTTAAATTTTCTATATTTTATTTGATTTTATTTTACCCAATATATGGAAAGTGATCTTCAAAATATTTTTTCAGGGTTTCAAGTTAGTCTTAATTTCTCAATAACTAATGCAATTTCAAAATATTAACAATTTTTGCTGTTGTTATAACTTATCCATTGGCATTCTTTTTTAAGATTTAAACATATTTTGTCATAAATCCTTTTTCTTCAATTTCTTCATGACGAATATTTAATTAATTTAAACTTCTAAATTGGGAAGGAGCAATTTATTTTAGATATCTAGGAGGTTATAAAATAGGATTCATAGAAGAATAGTTAATTAGAAATTTGAGTATTAGAATAACTATTTCTAAAATATTAATTATTTTATCAATACGTTCCAATTCTGTTTAATACTAATTAAACAAATAATATTGAAATAATTATTATTTAATTACAAAAATCAATAATAAAAATAATTACATGTTTAAAAATTAAAAAATAGAAAAATAAAGAAGATCAAAAGAAAGATTTATATATGAAGCTTGTAATCTAGTTTAATAATGGAGAGATCTCTTTAAAAATGGTTATACTGATTATGCAGGAAATTTTATTAAACCTACATTAAAAGAAGCTGCAAATCTTATAGGATGTTCAAAAAAAACATTAGAAGATTATTATAGTATTATTAGAAAAGCTTCATAAATAACTGATATAAATTAATGTTTATAAAAGAAAATGGGTTATTTGAGATCACTTTTAAAATAAAAAGAAGAAAATTTAAATGTAGCTGCACCTGTTATTGAAGAAATAGAAGAGAGAAATCCTTCAAATGATAGTTGGAATAATTTGATAATTGAAGCTAATGATGAAAATTAAGAGGATTCTAATTTAAATACTGATAGATTTATAATTGAAACTCAAATTGAATGTGAAGGATCACCTATTTTATATGAAAGAGAATAATTTGATTATGAATACAATCATACAGAAATTAATTCAAATCAATATTGGAAAGAAGTATAAATTGAAGATGATGAAAATGATATGTCAATAGCAAATTAAGATTAAATATTCTTTGATTTTTGATCTTATTATTAATCTCTTTACTTTATAATTAGAAAACATAAAAAAATAAATATTTATTAAATCCAGCAATAAAAATAATTTATAATAGTTATAAGTTTATTAGAAATTATCTAGTTGAATTCATAATCATTTTATGTATTTTTGTTAATTATAATTGATTAATGGGTAGTGTTTCATCACATTCAACTTAAGATGAGAATGGTAATTTGAGTAGTCTTCCTATGCATTTAAGAAAAATGGAACTTAAATTTGACATTTCTAGAGAGGTGGATCCAGCATTAAAATAATTGCTATATTGTATTTGTTTTTATTATTACATATAGGGTCATTATCTGAAATTAGAGCTGTATATGAATAGTTTTAACGTAGAGCTACACTTCCATTCATCGATAAAAGTTTATTCTGTAAAATAGTTCCATTTTCACGTCCTAATGCAGGATATATATTTGATAACTTTTGTAGAAAATCTAAACTTTTATCAATTTATGAACTTATTTGTGTTTTAACAATTTGTTCATATACTTAACATATTCATAAAATTCATTGTAAATATTTATGATATAATTAGTTTTATATATTGTTTTTGATTTAGATTGTAATGGAAATATAAGTTTAAATGAACTCCTTATAATTATTAAATCAATAATAATAGGATATTGTAAATTAACAAATGCTGAATTACCTCCTTATGTTTAATTAGAAAAGTTTGCAAAATTGATGTTTTTGAAGAGTGATATTTAAACTGATAATTAATTAGAGTTAAGCGAGTAAAATTTAGATTTATGTTTAGAATCATTGAATGGTTAGAAAAAGAAAATGATATTGGGAAAGATTTATTTACATTATATGAACCAAAATAGAAAGTTTAAGAACCTTTTGAAGTTTTTAAATCATTTAAACCATATACTGAATAAGAAGCTTAACAAATGTTAGATATGATAACAAAAGCAAATAAGTATGAATACTACATGAAAGGGCTTAATGATAGATTGAACTAAAAAAATTAAGACAGTTATAAAGCTACAACTAAAAGTGTTAGATAACTTTAAATTAGATCTAAATAGTCAGCTTCTCATAGTTCATTACCTAAAATTCCTACTTAAACAAAACCTCATATTCTAGATGATGATATTGATGAATTATAAATTTTAGAAAAAGCTATTGGTGATCATTCTAGAAAAATTTAAAGATATGATTCTCCTACTATTAGATTTGTCACCTAACGTGATGGTACTTCTAGAAGAGTCATTGTTCCAAATAAAATTATGAAAAATATAATAATTACAAAAGGATGTACTTTAACTAGAAATGAGATATTTAAATTAAAGAGTTATTTTGATAGTCTATCAGATAAAAATTCAGTTATTTAAGTTAAAGAATTTACTAAATCATTTCAAAATAAACCACATATGAAAAGAGTTACTGCAAGTTTATATAATTATTTAGATTCTAAATAAAGAGGATTTGTTACTTTTGATGAATTAATGTTAAAATTGTATCCTTCATTAACATAAGAATAATTGAAAATGATTAATTAATGGATACAATAATACAATGAAGTTTTTGCTAAAAGTTCAAAAGAAAGTTTGGAAATGGAATTTCTAAGAGTAGAGAAATAACCAACTAAAAGAAAAAGAATACTTCCAAAATAAAGTATGATTAGAGTTAAATAATTATTTAATTTAATAGATTAGGATGGTAAAGGATGTAATTAAATTATTTAATTTATTAGTTATATCTATTGATGATATGAAGAAAACATTTACTTATGGATTTACAGAAAAAGAAGTTGAAAATCTATTTTAATAACATGATAATGATAAAGATGGGAGACTTTAACTGGATGATTTAGTCAGAATTATTTTACCACCTGATTATGAAATAGAAGAAGAAACTGAAGACAATTCTTGAAATTTATATATTTTACAAAATTAATTCTAAACATTCAAAAAATATAAATATTTCTTTATTTTATTATTTCTATTTATTAAACTAAAATAATTTAATTAAAACTTTGATTTTCTAAATCTCATAATTATTCAATAATTCTTATTTAAGATTTTAATAATAATATTATTATGTTATCATAAATATTTTTTTAATAATGTCAATTCTAATTGATTTTCAAACTCTTATTTTATATTCAATCCAATTTAACCTACTTCACTAGTTTCTCCATTGTATAAAATACAATTTTCAAATACTTACATAACATCATCATAAAATTCCTAACAAGAACTATAAACATTTGAATGTAATTTATTCTAATCTTTTATGAATATATACTTTAATAGTTCCAAAATCCATAGGCTTTGTCACTATTTCATAATAATCACTTATTCCATACTTTTTTTAATCAACAGGTTAATGAAATAAATGTGCTCCTTTTGATTTCCAAATAATTCCTATATTATATAATTATTAAAAAATACCTAATACTTTTTTTGCTATCTTCTCCCATGTATCATCATCTTTAATTTAATTAATAATTGTATCATCTATCAATTCATCTGCATTTACAATTAGATTAGCAACTTCTGGATATTCTTATTAAAACTTTTAAAATTCAACAGAATTTAATTCTCTTTAGTTTCCTTAATTATCTGTAAATATCAATTTGTATGACTATTTAGGAAGATCTCTAAATTTCCTTTTTTATTATTATTATGATCTTGGTGCTTCACCTTTACTATTATCATTTCCTCCACTATTTTTAGACATATCATCTTTATTTTTATTAAAATAGTTATTAAATAGTTCTATGACTTCTTTTCTATTATATTTTCTAGCAAAAAATAATGCATTCTTTTTTGATGAATCAACATGATTAGGATTACATCCATTCTTTAATTATTTATTATTATATTACTTCTATTAATACTTTGCATATTTCAACATGTCCTCCATTGGCTGCATAGAATAAAGCTGTTTAATTTGAAAGTTTATCAACAATATTAATATCGATTCCATATTATATTAATCTAAATTATATAATAATAGTACCTAATTACAATATCATATCTATTATCTCTTGCAGCATAAAAAAGAGGTGTTTATCCATATCGATCTTAATCATTTACATTTACAGTATTAGTTGATAATACAAAATCAAGAAGTTTTATTCTTCCATCCCTGCAAATATAAAATAAAATTGATTGGCCTAATTAATCTTTATAATTTAAGTTGGCGCCAAAATCAAACAATAATTCTAATGTTTATAATGCTATATTATCATCAGGACCTTAAACAGCTATGTATGTTGAGATTTATCTTTAAGATGGATCAATTTTATTAACTAAATCAATATCTTTATATTAATCTTAGATATATATATTTAGATACTTAAAATAAACTTTGTTTTTTCGAAATCTTAGTTTTTTAAAGCTATTTTGTAATCATCATAAATATTTTGTAATTATTCAGATGTTAACTTTTATTCAGAAACCATTTCATCTCCATTATTCTATTAATAGGTTTATATATTATGATTGTTTTCAGAAACACCCACAATCGACAAAAACTAATTATAGGCTATATAAAAATTTACTTTTACTTATTTCGTCTTCATTAATTTATTAGGTTAAAGACTAAATATCATATTAACTATAATTTGCAGTTTCTAATATTTATTCTAAATCAGTTTTTGTAATCCTATTATTCTATTGTTTTTCTTAAAATTTTTAGGCCAGAAATCCTAATTGTGGGGAAAAGTTCATTATTAAAATTTATTTAAATAATTTAATAAAAAGTAATATTTTTAATGGATATTGATCAAACATTGCTCAAACTCTTTAAGAATTCTGCATAATTTACTCTCTTCATTGTATCAGTAAAGGGATCCAATTAATGACACAAAAATTCAACTTCTTCAGCAGGAACATTATTTTTGAGTAATACTTTTTTAATCTTCTCTAATGGGATATACCTAAATAATATTTTATTATTACCTATCATCATCTTTTGCTAATAATTTAAATGCATTTCTCACATCATTAAAAGTGTAATCTGTCAATTTTAAATTAAATATTTTTAAAAATTCTTCAAATCCAATCTATTCTTTTTTTCCAAATATTCTTTAAACCATTTCATCAAATTAGTCTTATGGAATCTAAATAATAATAATAATGATATTACTTTATAATCAATCATAATGAAAAGATCAGCCAAACCCTTTTTATCTAATTTTCCTTCCACAGCCTTCATTGAAAAGATTTCTTTAAATGCTTATCTATGTGCATTCTTAACTTCTAAACTCATTTATATTTTTTATATTTTATAAATTAATAAATAATAAATCAATACTATTATTAATGTACAACTCTCTCTTCACAAATAAGATGATTAGCTCCAATAACTTATAATTAAAAAGAGTTTTAACTTTTTAATCTAATTTGAAGTTAATCATCTTTAATCATAAACAAATCATTTTCTAAACTCCTTCTTCCTATAATACTTGAAACATTATAACAAATATGTAAATAAGAACATTAACTTCTATATGCATTTCTTATCCTTTGTGTTTCCATACCAATTATCAAAGGTGATTCATTTTCTGATAATTGATCCCCCTCAATTTAATCATTATAATGTGGAAATATAATTTATTTAAATTTTTTACTAGCTGTTTACATTCTTATATATGAGAAATCTTTCTTTTCATAATCATCCATATTATCACCAGAATGATGAGAAAGTGAACGTAATTTATTTTTGAACTCTGATTCATTTAAATCTATATATATCAATCTTAGCTAATTATATTTCTTGTATATTCCTAGTAATAAAAAGATTAAACCTAAGAAACAAATACAGGAAAGCATAACCATTCCTTTTCTAGATGTTGAACCTCCAGAAATTTATTAGACATATCCATAAACAGTTGATGCTGGAAGATAACCAAAAAAATCAAAAAATAAATGGCTTAATTAATTTCCACATATTTTTTCTTCTCTTTGCAATGATGTAATCATTATTCCCATTAATGATGGAATAGCACTACTTCCAAAAAATATTAAACACCAAACTAATAATACTATCATTCCTTAATTATCAAATAGTGGAATTAAAGCTAAGGAAATACTTGTTAAAAATAATTCGATTGCAGCTATTTTCATAATTCTAAATCCTTTATTTCCAGCATGATTATCTAAGATTTAACTACCTAAATATACTCCAGTTAATGGAGCAGTTATTGAGATTATTATAAATGATTAAGAAGCAAGGTTATATTCCATTAACATAACACTATTGAGATAATCAGTTATCCAGAATTAAACTCCTGTTAATACAAAAAATAATTAACTTAATGCTAACATTGATAAAACAAAAAGTGGATTTGAAAAAAATGTTTTACAATTTTAAAGTAAAACTGTTGAAAAACTTTGACTTTAATCTCTTTCTTCTTGAATTTGTATTGAAAATATATTATTATCAGAAAATCCATAATACAATAAACAGAGAGTTAAAGCAACAATTTAGAAATAGATTGCATATTTCCACTTAAACTTTTATATAAATAATTTACATCTTATAAAATCTAAAGAGATAACGAACTTATTAAGAATCCTGATATTGTTCCTAAGGGTACTCCTATTTAAATGTATATCAACTATTAATCTTTTTATTTTCCTCCATAACGATCAATCCAAATAGGAAAATAAATAACTAAAAATACCAATTAAATTAATGAAGCATACTTAAAACAATCCTGTAAAGAATCTGGAAAAATGTAATAACATAATATTCTTTGTAATGAGAAATACTGTTAAACTCAGTATGTAAAATAAAGAGCAAATTATAAGAATCGATTTTGTCTTATATTTATCATACATTCCTGTTCCTATCATTGATCCTATAATTATTCCAGCATAAACAGATGAACTCAATAAACCGAGCTATTTTAATTATAATAACTTAAATATGTTACTTATATTTCATTAATTCCTAAATCTGATTGAATTCTTTTTATGCTAGCTGGAAGAATGCCATGATCAAAATTGATAAAGTAGATAGTCAAGAAATGAAAAGTCTAATTGGAGAAAAATCTTTTATCCATATTTACAAATTCAGATTCTTATTTTTATTAATATCAATTATTTATAATCCATTCAAATGATTAAAATGTGTTTAATTTGAGTAATAAAACAAAATAAAGTGTGAATCAAAAAGATTTATTAACTATTAATTGTAATAGGAATCATAATAAATATAACTTATATATTCTATAAATAATACAATTGATTGAATGAAAATTTTATATAAAATTATGAACTTTTTAGATTTTATTTAATAACAAATACAAGAGAATTAAGATAAACCAGAAGAAATACCATTATAAATCAATGAAGAAGAGCCTATTAATTTAAATGAAAATCTAGATATTTCAGCTAATGGAAGTTCATCTGATGAAGAATAATTGTATGAAGAATATTTCAAAGAAAAACCATCTATAAAAGCCACTTATGATGAAATATATGAGAAATTAAAATAAAATTCTCCTCCTTAAACTGAACTTGAAAATGAATAACTATAAATCATTGCAGAATTACAAGCAAAATTAGTAGTTTAAGAAACAGAATTACTCATTCTTAAGAAGCTACATTTTGATCTCAAAAATAAATAATCACATTAAGCCAATAAAATAGAGTAACTCTAAAAAGAAAAGGATGTTATGACTTAAGTAAATAATCTATTTATAAATTAATAGATGAAAATAGGTTATGATAAAAAATTTTAAAAATTAGATGAAAAAAGAAAAATAATTGAATAGAATCAAAGAATAATTAAAAAATTAGCTATGTCTACTTCAAATGATTATTTAGAATCAGCAATCAAAAGAGTAAATCAATAAGTGAAAATAAATGAGTAAATAACTTTCTTTTTAAAATTAGCAAAGTATAAATTCTCTAATAGTAACCTATTAAGGAAAATCCATAAGTAAGAAAATTATCTAACTAAAAATAATAAAATAGTTTCAGAAATAATAAAAAATGAGTAATGTTATATTTCTTAATAACTTCCTTATAATTTCTTATTATTTATTATATTTTAAGTCAAATTTATATGAATACTTTTAAATGGACACTATTCAAATCATAATCATATTATATTGTAGAGTTGTTGATATACTATAAATCATTTTATAATATCAGTCAGCGTCTATAGTATAGAGGTTCGTACGAATGCCTTCCAAGCATTTAGGTCGGGTTCGAGTCCCGATAGACGCAACTTTTTTATATATTTTTTTTTTTATATATAATTATAAGATTGAAATCAATAGTAATATAATTTTATTTATATGTATTATTTAAGTATATATATATTAATTAGCCATGCAAAATATACATGGTTAACAAAATTAGTAATTCATTACAATTATGGTGTTCTTTTAATTTTTGTTTCTAAAAGATTAACAAATTCATTCATTGATATCTAAATTATAGTATATTTATATTAATACCATTCCATCTTTATTTATATCACAATCTTTCAAAATGTCTTACCACATATTTTCATCAATTTCATTTCCAAATAATTCATTAATTTCTTATTTAGTAATAAAACCATTTCCATCCAAATCAAACAATTTAAAAGCCTGTTCTATTTTTTTTTTACTTAAAGATTTATCTCTATTCATTGAAGCAGTAACAAATTCACTAAAATCTACTTTTCCAGATTTATTAGCATCTAGTTATGGAAATAATTCTTCTACAACTTATTAAGCTGAAATAGAATCTCCTTTATATATTTTCATATAGGCTAAGATTATATGATTATGTACCAGCTAATAATTCTTCTTTGCTTACAGTTCCATCTCCATTTTTATCAATATCTTAGAAAGTCTTTAATAAATCATCTTTTTCTTAACTTTAAATAACTTAAACTGTTATGAATTATAAAATTGCATATTTTAGTTTATTCTTGGAATCAAAATCTTATAATCTTTTTAAACTAATATTATTGACTAATCCCTTAGCTTTATTGTTGGCTATCCAACTATGTTATTGAGCATCTGATGCACTAATACGAGATGAGGGATCATAAAACAACATTCTTCTTATCAAATCTTTAGCTTGCATAGATACTCTAGACCAATCATTACTATCAAATTAATAGGTTCCTTTTCTAACTTTGGCTAATACTTCTCCTTCACTATGTCCAAAGAAAGGAGGATATCCACAAAGCAAAACATACAGTATAACTCCTAAAGACCAAATATCACATTTTTCATCATAACTACCATTCAAAACTTCTGGAGCAACATAAAATGGCTTAAATAATTTATATATTATACTGTTCCAATTCTTTTTTTTAATTTTTCATCATTAATTAATTTAGCACTTGCTCCAAAATCAATTATTTTTAAAGAAGCACCTTGATTTTTAGAATCAAACAATATATTCTCAGGTTTCAAATCTCTGTGTACAATGCCTTTTGAATGACAATATGCCACAGCTGTTAAGATTTATTTCATATAGTTAGCTATTTCTTTTTCAGTTAAGGTTTGAACAAATTTAATTTTTTCGAATAATTCACCACCTTCATAGAAGATTTTTAATAGTTTTACCATCACAATATTCACTGATTAAATAATAAGAATTATCATCTTAATACATTTCATATAATTTGACAATATTTGGATGATCAATATCCATTAAAATATTAGTTTCTTCTAATAATTTTTCTTAATCTTCTTTTTTCAATTTAGATTTTAAGATCAATTTCATAGCTCTCACCATACCTAAATATAAGAATTAATAAAACCAGTTTATCTATGAACTACTTTATATACTTTTCCAAACCCTCCTTATCCAATCATTTCTTTTACAGTGTAAAATTCATTTACATTTTTTTTTGAATTAATTCTAACAAACATATTTTATTTAATTGTCCATTATTTCTCTTATACTTATAACTTATTTTATGATTTAGAATCTTAATTATTTTCTTTTTTTCCACTTTTCATATCTTAAGAATAGTTAGTCTCTTTTTTTGGTGTCTGTTCTAAATCCTTTTCTTAGTCATTCATTTTATCCTTTAATTTATTTTATGTTTTCAAATCTAAAATATCAGCAAAATATTCTGGTTACTGATATTCAGTCAACTCCTTAGCTAATTCTGTTAATTAATTCATATCTAAAATATTGTATTTTCTAACCATTTTAATGTCCCTAACAACAGCCCATGATTATAACTATTTATTATTTATTAAACTTAAAAATATTGATTTAATTTTTTCAATTATTAAAAATAAATCTCTAATGATCTTAATATAATAGATCACATAATAAATTTCAATTTATTTATTATTTTATTTAATATATCATAAATCATAATCATGTCTTTTTCCAGGATTGAATTTTTGAGATTGTTTTCTAAATTCTTCTTCTTCTTAATTTTTCATTATATCCCAATTTTGTACTTTCATCATATTCAAAACATTCTATCTATTTT
This sequence comes from Paramecium primaurelia, assembly GCA_905182975.1. Classification (NCBI taxonomy): domain Eukaryota; phylum Ciliophora; class Oligohymenophorea; order Peniculida; family Parameciidae; genus Paramecium; species Paramecium primaurelia. The sequence goes on from CAJJDM010000009.1 coordinate 466,254, forward strand.
CATCACTCAATTCTTTATATAACATCTCTAATTTATTCTTTTAATCAATATTTACCCAACCTCTTATTCAGCTATCAATTTATCTACACTATCTCTCAATTATATATGTTATGTCTATTCTATTTAGAATGCTTCATCATTATATAATATCTATTATTTCAAGAACACTTCCTTTTCTCTTAATAAATCATATCTCTATTTTTAAATATTGTAAGAATCTATATTAATATATAATAAATACATATAGCTTAATCTGTTTCAGGTTAAATTAATAATCTTAAATTATTTAATGATTATTTAGCCTTTAACATTAATTATTTAGTGACATCTAAAATCTTTTGGTAATCATCACTAAATAATTCTGTAAACTCTTCTAATTTTTTTCTAAAATCCATTGCTCTTGATTCTAAATACATTTTACTCTAAGTAAAATCATTTTAATAAAACTTATCATAAAATTCCTAAAATAACTCCATCTTTTCTATTTCATCTTTGCTCTTTAATTCAACATCTTAATCTGTTATAGTCTATAAAACTTAATAGCAACTTGATCTAAAATTTAGTTAATCTACTGAATAAAAATATGTGTTCAAAGTCTCTTTATCATATTAAATATGATGAAATAAAGGTTCCATTATTAGAATTGAATCCAAAATTCCTTCCAAACAAGTCTTTTTAGGCAAATAATACTTTTCAATCATGAAAAATGACTTCTCCATCACTTCTTTATTTCTTTTAATTTAATTTTCTAAATTCTCTTCATATAATTCATATATTTATTCATCATACAATAATTGTATTTGACTTGTGTATCTTTTGCTTCTAAGTTCATTCATACGTAATATATATTCAAATATTTCCTAATGATTGATTATTTCAAAAGCACACTAGCAATTCAACAGAATATATAACAAATAAAAAACTATTATCATAAATATTATAATTAAATTTTATAATGACTCATCATTCATATATAATTCTAACAATGCTATTACTAGTATATTCAAAGCATTCATCCTAATTTGAAGATTTAACATTCCTATATAACACAGGTAATAAAATTTGCTAACAAAGGAAATTTTAAGGCAATCTATGACTAATTTTCTTCAATAGCAACATAGGATACAACCTTTGAAATATTCAACCAAACTTTAACCAATATCTATTAAAATCATGGAGAAATAGTATATTCAACAAATGCAACAATTGATTCTATTTAGAATTTCTATTTGATTTCTTTTAAAAAATCATTAGGAGTTGGAATAATGAATTGGATTTACAATTCAAATTAAAAACTCAATCACTTTCATATCAATCCATATTCATAAAAATCATTAATCTAATTTTTTGAGGAGAATCCAACAAAATTTTGGATCACAATGTATTTAGATGGCTAATTGTTAGTATCTACTTAACCAAAGATTTAAGTTTAAATACAATCTTTTAATAAAATTTCAATTCTTGTTGAATATTCAAGATAGGTTTCAATAAATTTAATTAACCCTCTTATGGAAATTTAATTAGACAACTTAAATTTATTTTATATCAAATAATTTGATTATAATCATGCCAAATTCTTAAATAGTTTAAATAATAAACAATAAATCACTTTGTAATAAATAGCAGAAGGACTTATATAGTATAATTCTAATTGTATTGCAGAATATCTATAAACTTTATTAGACAAAGATTAAATTGATACAACATTAAAAAACTTAAATGTTGAATAAACAAGTTAAGTTTGGCATGTTTCATCTTATTTAGCATTTGCGAATATCTATAAATAAGATTATGAAGATTATATATAAAGAATTGAAAAATAATCATAATTGTAATTTATTCAACTTTAAAATGCCATTCATACTGAATTATTATAAAAAACTTAATAATCATAAATGTGGTTAGAAACTGCTTCTTTTGATTTATTAGATGGAAGAGTAGCAAGTATTATGAACAAATATTTTACTTAATCTAATTCTTATGATTATGCTTTATTATTAAAGGGAATGTAAAATAGTTAATTTAAATATCTATCATCTTAAGCATATTAAATATTTTTAAACTTAATGAATAAATTTAATTTAAATCCAAGATTAATTTAAGACACTGTTTAAAGAGGTCAACAATATGATACTTTTGGAAGTAAAGAGAATATTAATTCTTATATGAATACTCTATATTTTGATTCAACAAAATCAGGATCATAAAAATAATTTGGAATTTTAATATAGAAACTTGATTATGAATATGAATTTAAAATATACTAATCAGCTTTTAGTATATTTGTTTAATTATTAACTTCAAATAATTTATATTATGTTGAAGTAGCTAAAAGAATAAATCAATCGAAAGTAATATAATGATACAAATTTTATAAATAATTTAACAATATCATCACTATAATGCTTATTTTTGATTACTCATATCTTTTATACCTCCCATTTCGAATCTATTATAAACATCTTTATAGAATAATATCTATTTTTAACTCAAACTTGGTTTCATACTCTTCATAATATCTTTAAATAATTCCTTTGTTAATTTAAAATCTTCTATTTTTTACACCTTTCTTTTTAAACTAAAATCTTCTAATTAAACTATTCTATCAGTTAAATATATTCTGGCTTCTTTAAAAAATGAGACAACATCTGCTTAAGATAACCCAAACAATTAATCAGCTATTTCTTATTCTGAAATTCCATCAAATTCTAAAGGACCTTAATAAATCTCCAAAATTTAAAGAATTTCATCTTTATTAGGTAAATCTATTCTAACATGCTTATCAATTCTTCCTGGTCTTAAAATGGCTGGATCAATTAAATCAGGTCTACTTGAAGCAGCTACTATGTATACTCCTTTCATTCCTTCCTCTACTCCATCTAAATAGCATAAAAATTAATTGACAACTCTATCTGTAACTCCTGAATGTGAGGATGTTCTAACAGGAACAACAGAATCTATTTCATCTAAAAATATAATGCAAGGAGATAAAGATTAAGCTTTTTAAAAGAGATCTCTAACGTTTTATTCAGAAGATCCTTAATATTATTATTAATTTATATACCTATATACTTATCTAATAATTCAGGACCCTTTACTGTTAATACATTTATTTTTAATTCATTACAAATACTCAAACTAAAATAAGTTTTGCCACAACCTGGCATTCCATAAATTAAAACACTTTTTGGAAGTTTAATTTTAGATTTTGCAAATAAATGTTCATATTTCATAGGTAAATCAAATAGATCTAATATTATTTACTTTTATTCTTTCAGACCCCCTATTTCTTTAAAAGTTGGTATTTTCTTATTTAATTACACTTATTAATCTTGTAAATCATTAATTTATTATAAAATCCATTCCTCTGATATTTATTGATTCAATTCTTCTTAGTATTTTTCTCTATTTTATAAAGCATGAAATTAAGAAAAATTGAAGTTTTCAGATCTTTATGCTAACAATTCAGCTGATTTTTTAATCTCTTAAGATTAATAACATTATTCAAAGATTCTTTATCTATGTTCTAATTTTGGTTTATTAAATTCAATAATTGAATCCTTTTAAAATTTTTCTAATTTAAAGATATAAAAATACTTTAAAGATTTACATTTAAATAATCTTTAGATGGTGATACTACTATTAATTTAACTAATGGATATTCCATAATTTAATTTCTTATAAGTTTACTTAAAATCTAAATGAATAATAATAATAATATACATTAGAAATTAGTATTTAGAATGATTATTAAAAATCAATTAAATCAAGACTCTTAATAGATTCAACTCCTTTTATTACTATAAGTATATCATTTAAAGACACTTATCTGGATTACCAGAAAATATGTTTGATAAACTTTTTAACTATTTTAAATATCAAAATAATACCATTTTATAATTTTTCATTTTATCCTTGTTGATTCAATTTGTCTAAATTTAATTTAATTACTTCAAATTTTGTTTTTAAATAGGAAACTAATACTTAAATAGCTTAACTTTCTTTACAAATAACCAAACATTAAGAATAAGATTATTAATCTAAAATAGATTCTATTTATTTAATTGATCCATCAAATAATTATTAAAATAATTTGTAATCTTATTATTTATCTTCTTTCTTTTTGATCCCTTAGTATTAACTAAATTTAATTTCTTTTTAAATTGGACTTGTAAATCCTAGAATTCTTACATGTTCATCTAAGTATTATATAAGTAATCCTTTCTCTTTTTCTCCTATTACTTTAAGTTCATTATGTTCATTTATAATAGATAACATTTATAAGAAATGTTCTGGTTGATTACCAATTAATTAGACAATTCTCAAAAAATAAAGATTCTCTTTATTCAAATGAACTCTGCCTAATATTTTAATCATTCATTACTTTATAGAACAGTCTATTCATTTTTTTCAATTTTTTCTAATATCAATTATTTGACAAACTCCTTATTTAAAGGTAAATCTGTATAGAAATTAAAATATATTTTTTGAAAAATAAGTTAATTTCTTTTAATTGTTCTAATTGTTGATTCCTTAGTAATGTCATATTCTTGTGTATTAATTAAAATTACTTATCCTTCTCTTATTCCAAGTTGTTTAGCATAAAATTTGGAAATAAAACAAAATTTTGTATTAATTTATGTATTATATTTGAATTAAACAATAGCAGTTTTAGGAATATTTTATTTTTATTTGTTTTTTTTCAAATTCTTTGCATATTTTTGAAAATTTCTATATGATTTTGGAAATGAAGATGAATATGTTATTTAATATAATTTTTCCAATTTATTTTTGTTATATAGTTCTTAATTTATTTCTATAAATGATTCAAAATAATCTTAATCTGAAAATAACACAATTAATTCAATTAAATCCAATTTCTATTCTGGTTTTTATGATTCTTCAATTAAAATATTAATTTCACAAGTAGGACTAATAGCAATGGGGCCATTGTTATCTTAATCTTTGAAAGTAAAAGTAACAAATTGTCCTTCCTAATAAAATATGGGAAAATTTAATTCATTATAAACAATTTAAATATTATTAAGGAGATCTTTTTCAAATTAATCCTTTTAATGTTAAACTATCATATAATCTGACCATTTTTAAACATATATTGTAATAGCATTATATTGATTGCAATTTGAGACTTAAATTTATTCTAAAAATATAATTACCTGTATTTATTTGTATATAATCATCATCATCAATATTTAACAACTAAGCAAATTAAAATCCAATTTCAATATGATTATCATCAGAGATACCTTAACAACCAAAATATACAATTTATTAGGTCTTCATTAATTCTCTCTTATAATTATGAAATCATTACGCTTTTATCACCTAACATAGATTTCCTTGAGAAAATGAAAGAGTTTTAAATTACTAGAACATTCTGGGTAGACTAACATAGCAATCTGTTCTTTTTGTTATTTTGGCTTATAATTGCATAATAAAATATTTATATAAATAAATATGGATTAAGAATTAGATTTACAAACAAGCATATCCTCAATTGATATTGATTAATAAGGAAGGAATTTAGTAGTTGGAGGGAGGGAAATCTTAAAAATAATAGATTTGGATTAAATGAATAAAAAAATGAATATCAAATAGAATATGAGGAGACAAGGCACTAAATTAGCTATAGGATATGTTGAATTTAATCGTAAAAAACCAACTCTATTATTGGCTGCATCTGTATAAGGGTAATTTTAGGTTTGGGATATTGATAAACAAAAAGAAACAGTTTATAGAAATCATTAAGCTGCTATCCATAGAATGAATTGGCATAATGAAAACTGTTTTATTAGTGGTGGATAAGATTATGCAATTAATTATTATGATTATCGTTAATCTACTGCATAACCAATTTTTACATTATAAAGAAATGAAGCTATTAGAGATATTAAATTTAACATAACAAGAGATAATTATTTTATGGCTGCTTCAGATACAGGTTAGTTAGAATATTTTGATATTAGAAAATAACTAGAGAATGTTACTGAGATTAATTTAAGGGGTAGGAAATAGGATCCATTTACAAATTTAATAATATGTTTAGATTGGACTAAAGATAATGTATTAGCTAGTGGATCAAATGATAAAGAAATTAAAATATTATAAGTAGAGAATCACACTGATATTAGGGAAAAAGGAATAATTTAACATATAGATGGATCTTCTCATATTAAATGGCATGTTTAGAACAATTCTTTATTAAGTGTATCATCATTAAATAGAGATATCTCAGTTACTACATATGATATTAGAACTCCATTTCGACCTATGCATATTGTTAAAGGTCATAATGATATAATTACATCATTTGTTTTTAATTAAGATGAATAGTATGTCTTTACTGGATCTAAAGATAAATATTTAAGAATGTAATCTGTTAGATAGGCATATTAAGTATATAATAATTGTCCAATATTTCCTGTTTCCTTTAATCAATATAATGATTTGCTTATGAAATTAGAATCTCCATTTCCAAGTTAATATGAATTAGAAAAGATTAATCACTATGAAATGAATTTGTAGCCAATTCAAAAATAATCCTCAAATGATGGAATTTACAAGGCTAAAACTTAAAATTAATCTCAAAATAATTTTAATTAAAATTCATGGTAAGATATATTAAAAGCAACATCAGTATCTCCATAAAATTCATAAATTCAAAAAAATAATGTTAGATCAATTTTCTATATTGAAGCTATTGATTAAAAATTTGATCCTAAAATTCCTTTTGATGAGGAATTAAAATATTTTTAAAAGAATTATAATTCAAAAAAAGATTTTTCATATAATAGTAATGTTGCATTACAAATAGATAAACCAGAAATAGCACATTATTGGAAAGCTTTAGAACATCTTATTAATGATTTTAAAAAGTTATCTAAAGATTGTAGTCCAAATATTTTTATGTAAAATTGTCCTGTATAATTACCAAACAAAGGTAATGATTAATCAGATGATGATTAAAAGTCTCCTTTAGAATAAATGACATAAGTTACAAAAAATAATAGATAACATGAAAAAAAGTAATTAGATTCATAAGATCTATAAAAACTTTATAAATATTTTGAAAAATATCCAGCAGCATTTAGATAAGAATTAGATAGCAAAAATATCATAATTGAAGATTAAAATCATTTAAAAATTCATATGGAAAGAATACCTTACTATAAAAATTTATTAAGAACAATGACTCCTATTGGTTATTTATTGACTGATAAATAGCATATGATGTAATTATTAAATAATATATAGGTAAGTTATTTCTAATTCTATTCTTTAATTAATTTAACATGTTATTGATTAAGGTGAACTTCCTAGTGGATTTTGGATGTCTGCATGTGCAAAAAATTATGTATAATTTCCTGATTTAAATGCTAAAAAATGGACTCAATCTTATATTGAATTATTAGTTGCATTTGGAAAACATACATTAGCAATGAAAGCTGCTTTAGAAAGTCCAGTTGAATAATTTAGAACTAGTAATAAATATGTTACAAATTATAAATGTCTTGGCCCATGTAAAAATAGTTAAATTACAGGAGCATTTTGTAATATATGTAAAACAGATTTTATATGTGCAATATGGTAATATTAAATATTAAATAATATAGTTTTAAACCAGTAAGAGGTCTTTATTTATGGTGCTAAAATTGTATGCATGGAGGTCACATGAAAGAAATGAAAGATTGGTTTAAAAATAATACTTCATGTCCTTTAGGATGTGGTCATAATTGTTTTGATAAATGATATTAATTAAATATATTTCTAATAAAATTAATATGAGTATGCAAATAGATTCAAGAATTTTTGAAGTTGAGAATTAGAACTCTTTGAAATAACTTATGTCATTTCTCAGCTTAGATATTTAAATTAATGGATAACGATATACTTTTAAAGATGATAATTAATTCTCAAGGTTTTTAAAATTTAGATCTACATTTGATGCCTTAAAAAATATGTTTCCTGATTTTGAAATGAAGATAAAGCCTAAATAAAGCTCTAATAATTAAACGGCATCTTTTAATAAAGAAAAAGATGAACTTCTACAAAAGAATTCATCAACTGAAATGAATTCAGATTTTAGCATAACAAATCCTAAAGTTGAATAATCCCTTTAAAAATTTTATGAAACACCAACTAATTAAGGAGATGATTACTCTTAAGATAAATAAATTCAATAAAAAATTTAATAATAAGGTAATATTAATTTATCAAATTTAAAAGATCTATAAGTACCATAACAAGAAATTGACAACCATAATTAGGAATAAGAATCAATTATAGTTTCTGAAGTAGAAGGTTCTCAAAATAACTCAATTCATGAATTTAAAATTGAGAGTGAAATAATGAGTCAAATATTGGATTAAAGCATAAATATTTTTGATGACAAAATAAAATTAAAGTATAATGATTAAAACTTTATAATTTAATTAAAAAATAATTAAATTTTATAGATAATAGAATAAATATATTTGGAAAAATGGAATCTACTGATAAAATAATTAAATCTTAATAAACAATCAATGAATTGTTATAAATTATAATAACCTACTGATTATTATTATATAAATCAAGAAATTTAGAATTTTATTGATAGTATTTAATTAGTCGAAGTTCAATTTTGCTTTTATTCTTGTTATACAATGAAAGAATAATAATCTATGATGAATAAATTTTTATAGTCTCATTAAATTTAAGTAGCATAAGTAGGTGATGACTTTTATCTAGTTTCAAGACAGTAGTCATTGTAATTCCTTGAAGAAATATAATCATAAATATATCAAAATTATAGAGGTTATATGTTTAATTTTACAAGTGCAAAACCATATTCAAATACTATATCTAATAATCCAATTTTAGAAAAATCAAGATATCTTTTTTATAAGAAATACTTAACTCATGATGTTTAACTATATAGTTTTAATTAATATTATAATGAGAATCTTTTTTTTATTGAAATGAATTTTGTAAACATTAAAGAAAATAGAGAATTAGTTGAAAAGTACATTAAAGATTATGTAGGAGGTTTTATAAAAAATCTATTTTTGTTATAATTTTCTATTTAAACTTCTTAGGATATATTAATAAAAGTACAAAAAAATTTTGAAAATTGTATAAATTAATTACAATTAAAAATTTTATTTTATAAAAATAATGATGATTTCATATTATTTGGTATTAATGAAGATATTCAAAAATTGTTATCTCTCTTATAAACACAGGAATTAAAATTTCCAATTAAAAAATTTGAAGTTGAATTTGATAAATAAAACTTTTTGTTTAAATTAAAGGGAGCTTAATAAAAAATTGATTTTAAGTCCTTTTTAAATTTGCTTACAGAACTTGGTTTAGAGTAAAAGGAAAATAAAAAGCTAAGATTTTCTACTTAATCAAATAAGAATTAAAATTTGAATACTTTTATTAATTCAAGTAAGTAATTATAATAATTTTAGTAAAAATTTTAACTTGTTTTTGTAATATTAGAGAATAAAACAATAATAGAATGGCATTATAGACTTTACATAAGAAATTTAGAACAGCAATAGATTAGAAGGATCTAAAGAAAGAAATAGCATTTTTACATTAGATAAATCCTAATAATGAATAAGTATAATAATAATAATAAGTAATTACTCTTAATATAAGATCTGAAATATTGTAATTTCCAATAAGTCAAACTATTACTTTGAATGTAAAATTATTTATAATTTATTCAGCCTGAATTTTTAGATGACATCATTTAAGAAAATCTTTATTAAGAATTTGTAGATTAATTTGTCAAGAATAATTTGACAATATAATTCTAAAAAATATCGTAAGGCAAATATTAACTTTAATGTATGAATAATTAGGTTGTTACTTAATTTAAGCAATATTTTGATAAATTTTAACATGTTAAATTAAATTTGGATAAATCTTCTTTATCTTGCTTTGAACTTAGTCATTATTTGAAAAAAGAATTAAAAAAAAGATTTATTTTTTGGAAAATTATGGAATAAGGATAATTGTATTTGATAACAAGAAATAATGATTCTCTCAAGTTTGCTTAAGAATTCAAATAATATAAAGGAAAAATAATTTAGATGCTTAGTTTGAATGCAACAAATTTGAATGAAAACATTGAATATCATTAGTTAGTTTTAGCCAGAACAAACTATTTTAAATATAAAATTTAGGAGTTTTTAAAATAAAATTTAACTTAAATAAAAGAAATTGAGTTTAGAGAGGAGTAGGAAATAAGTTCCTTTTGTATTATACATACAAATCTTCTTAATTAGGAATAGACATTTGATAAATGTATTGAATAAATTTAGTGTTTGATAAGATCAAAGATATTTTTAGAATTAAAAACTAAATCAGAAATTGGTAAAAAAATCCTTGAAAAAATAATAGATATATCTGATTTATATGTCTCATAAAAATAATAATATTCAGATTATTACATAACAATGTTAGGAAATATTAAAAATTTTTAGAAAATAGAAGAATTATTTCGAAATATAGATTTATCAAATGAATAATTCATTAATATATCAATAAGTTTTTATATTGAGGAATTTATACCATATAGGAATATTATTCAAAAAACATAAACTAGAAATTAATTTAAAAGATTTTTAGAAAGTAAAGGATTTACTGTTGATGCTACCAAAATTAAGTGGATTATTGAAACGAAACTATAGTTATCAAAATGTAATTAAATATATAATTCTTTAGTTATGATTTTTTCATATTTGATTGAATGGATTAATCAAAACACAATATAAAATATAAGAAATAGTAATATATTAAATTTAGAAATGATGGAATAATCAGCAATAAATAAAAATGATTAACAAAATTCTTTTTAAGATATTGAAATTAGTCTTCTTACTTTTCTAGATAATAAACACAATAATAAAGATGATAATAGAAATAAATAGATAATATAATAAAGTGGAAATATGGAAAATTCAGGTTTTTTAGAGAACTCATATAATATGTAAGATTAATTTGATAGAATGTCTAGAAGTGAAATCAGTGATCAAGATCCCCATGCAAATGTATTCTAAATAGGAAATCAGATTTATGATGTATTAGCAGAATTTACAAAATCTATACAAAAATAATAGCTCCCTCCAGGTTCTGTATTAGCACAAATTTTGAAAGAATATTACCCAAACCAAAATGTTTTAGTTTATTAACCTTACGTAGACTAAAGTTACAAATAATAATTTTATAGATAAGTAAATTAATTTATTGACCTTTATGTTATATAAAAACCAGATAAGGTTTATGAAAAATATTTCTCAAAGAATATGCTGTTTATACTTGATGCAAAGAATGCATTAGAAAAATTTATGTCGAATTAAAATTTAATTCTAATAGTTTTCTAAGCAAATCGGAATTGTAAGTATAGTCAATATAGTGATAAAGAGAAGATTTCCTTAATAGAAGATAATTAAGTTCTACCATATCTTTTTTTAAAAAAAAAATGATTATTGAATTTAATTGTAATTTATTATTTTAAAAAGATTATATTATCAATTTTTAATCTAATCTTGAATTCAAGAAATTGATGATTTTTATTGGCATTTTTGGTATTTAGATTTCCAATATTGAATTTCTTATATTAATACTTCTTTTTCAAAGTCTACCTATTTCAATTTTGATTGATAATTTTTAAGTATATATGACATTCTTTCAATTATTTATTGTAAATTATCTTCAATAGTATTTTATTGATTTTATTAAATTTGAGTAGATGATGAATTAGGATTAAGATGGGAACAAAGTTAACCAGATGAATTATTAGATAATGATCCTTTAATTTTTTGTCTTAATTTTAATTCTGTATAAAAACATTCTGGAAGCTATTAATTTTAAACATTATTAATATAATTGGAATTTTGGGATGTTTACTTTCGATGTATATTAGAACTATCCTTTTAATGTAATTTTTCAAATAATGCTATTAATGAACTTCTATCAGTTTTATGATTTCTAGATTGAGTAGAATTAGGTTTTACAATTCCAACTTTTTTAGATGGATTAACTGAAGGATTCTAGTTTTCAAAATTTTAATTCTCTAAAAAAGAAGTGTATTTTTCAAATTAGTTTAATGATTACTATGACTATACATTTCTTACTAAATTTCCTTAAGGATTTTAAGCAATTGAAGTATGACAATCAAGTGTGTGATTTTATTTTTGTATAAGTTATTTTGATTTTTATTGTGTTGATGTGGAAACAAAATAATTCTGTTTAAGGGAATTAGTAGGGGATATAGAGAATGCTTTATTTGAATTATAGTTTTATCCCAACATATTAAATAATTTTTTCTTCATAGTATTGCAATCTTATACATTCTAAATAAATAAGAATTTACTTCCTTTTTTCTAGTTTCTGCTCCTTTTGAAGAATGAGGTTGACTGTATATTTAATTAATATTAGTTAAGGAGTCTTTCATAGTAAGTTTTTACCGAATATTTTATGAGGTAGTTGCTTTTATCTATTTATGCTACATTAATTATATTATAAAGATAAATATTTATATATGTTTAGAGACTAAAATATAATTGATTTTAGATATCTTGTATTACTACTCACATGCACTACTGATCTTTTATTTCTTATGATTGAAACTTTTAAAGAAGAAATCAATACAAAATAAACAATGTGGATTAATTTTTCAATGTATATAATACTTTTAAGTATATGATTGTACTTATATATTATTAGCTTTGTATGTTTGTGTATATTTTTAATTTAGAACAAGAAAGAGAAACTAAACCTTATTATTTGATATGCTGTTCTTTTTTTATTTCATTTCAAAATGCTTATATTAAGCAATATATGTACAACCCTCTAATTATTTTGGGATTATTTATTTACTCATATTTTTTCATCTATTTTAAGGAACATTTAAACAATAGCATTTTAAAATAATACTTCCAATTATTTTATTCTCATATATAGTTTATTAAATTACAGATTAAGCTAATTAAAATTCGACATCAATCTCTTTCGTATTTTAGATCTTATTTATGATAATTGCTTTGTTTAATGAAATTTAAATCTAAGCATTTAATATTTAAACATAAACTAATTCAATTAATTATTAAGAAGAAATAGAATGTTAATTAGATTACTTGAATGGAATGGTTAATTATTTAAATATAGGAATTTTAGTATATGATTAAAATTACAAATTAATTTATAAGACTTAGCATATGGATAAAATTGAATCATTTTTAGAATCTTAAAATTAAACTGAAAATGTTACATATAATCCCAATAGATCTGAATCCTAAAATATTGTTAATCTCAAATTATTGACTCAAAAATAAACTGATAATATAACCTTTTTAGAAGATATTAAAGTCAGTGGTTATAGTTAAAATGAAAACATGACTAAAAAAACACTTTCATTAAGATAAATAATTGAAAATGCTTAAAATATTGATTTTGAATGCAATTATTATAAATTTAAAATTTTAGGACCTAATTAAGAAAAACTTAGATATTACTTAAAATTCTCATAAACAATCCAAAAAAATTAAACATTATATATATTTTCTTTTTAAGTATTTTCATTTTTAATATATATTTTAGTTAATTAATGAAAATTATGGTGATTTTAAAAAAGATTAAAAGTTTAGAAATAATCTTATAAGTTCATTTAGCCATAAATTGAAAACTCCTTTACATGCTGTCATCACTTATTTAGAAATCTGTCTAAATGATTAAAATTTAACCAAATAATTTATAGATACTTTTATTAAACCTTGTTATTGGAATTCAAAGATATTGCTTTATACTATCTAAGATATTTTAGATTATGTTTCTTATTATTCATATTAAAGGCAAAATTTGAATGTAAAAACCATAAATGTAATGAAATTAATATCAGAAATTAAAGACTTAATTATCACTTAATGTAGTTAGAAGAGTATATAATTTAGGATCAATTATAATAATGAAGATTTTGATAAGATTTTGGAGTCCAAACAGGATATGTAATATTTAAAATGATTATTACAGATTTTGCTTTATTTAGTCAGACCTCAATAAATTGATGAGAATCTTAGTGAACCTATTAAATAATGCTTATAGATTTACGCCATAAGGAGGATTTATAGAATTAGATGTAGAGGAAGTAAAACATGGAGATTCTAGATTAATTTAATTTATTATCTCTGATAGTGGTGTTGGTTTAAGTTAATAAGCTCAAGATGAAATTGCTAAATAGATGTAAATGCATCATTAATAACAATAATTTAGATCAAGAAAAGTATATTATGAAATAAAATATATTAGCAAAGCCAATTATAAACTTAATCAGTAGATAAAGGAAAATGTTAATAAAATTAAAATTAAAAAAATGAAGTATTAGGAATAAGTTTGAAAATTACTACTAAATTAATATACTAATTAAATGGATAATGTCCATTCAAAATAGAGAGCTTACCTGGATAAGGTTCTAAGTTTTCATTCACTATAGGAGATTTAGATTTACCAAGTGGTTTACATCCATAATCTACAAGAAGAATAAGAAATATATCAATGAGATCTAATAATATGATAGTTGATTTCCTCACTTTATAATCAGAAGCTAATTGTGTAGTTGAAGATGAAAAAATAGTTGTTGGTCAAATTAAAAAATTAGATCATGTTAAACCAAGCATGTTAAAAAGTCTAAACAATAATTATTTTCGTTAAAATACTAGAGTTACTCAAAGAAATACTAAATTAATTCAAGGATAATCATAATTTCGATAAACATAGAAAAGGAGTAAATAAAATTTAGTAGAAGAATCTGGAGCAATAGTTGTTGTTGATGATGAGCCTTTTAATCATATTTCTTTAGAGATGGTTCTAAAAAGTTTAGGATATCATAGAATTATACATTGTTATAATGGTTAAGAGATTGTAGATTTTGTAAAGAGATAAAAAAATATCAAAATAAGAACAATTTTAATGGATGTTGATATGCCTGTTATGGATGGCATAACTGCAACTTCAATTCTTTCTAATTTAATTGATTAAGAAAAAATAAATCCATTTTAAATTATTGCATGTACTGCTCATGAAGATGAAGAGACTAAATAATTATGTTATGAAGCTGGAGTTGAATAAATTGTTGTTAAACCAGTGTTCTCTTCGATTCTTAAAGATGCACTATAAATCTAACATTGAATTCTGAGAATAAATTTTTGTATTATCAAAAGTTAGATATTTCTTTAAAATTAATTATATCTTAGATTACGATTTCTTTATTAATATGGAGAATCTTTAAAACACTTAAAACAATCCAATTGCAACATATTAATTATTTCTTAAGCGATCATTAACAAAATAAATAAACAATTAAAAAGTGCTACCTGTTTTTGGATATAAAATTAACTTATAATCAACTCGATTACAACATCAACCTATCAATTTACAACTATCTCCAAATCACAATTAAACTACAAAATCTCATTTTATTAATCCTGAATTAATCAATGCCAAAAACCATCCAAATAAAGATTCTTCTTATCAATATTATATTAATGAAATCACAAAAAAGAAAAGCCCAAAAAAATTTAATTTTGAAAACTCTTGTACCAATTCTAATCTATTGAAAACTCAATTAAAACATTATAAAGCAAATTAAAATGTTGTACTTCCTTAATTATACACTCCTATTAAAATAAAGAAATAATTTCCTTCTAAAATTAATATTACAGAACCATAAATTTTAGAAGAACTACAACCTTGGGAATCAAGCTAAACTTCTATTCCATATTTTTGATTGTATAAAATCAATAAACTGATAAATATTTTATAATAATCATTTTAATTAAAATAGATTATTCTCTTCAACAAAATATGAAACAAATTCTAGATCTATGATAATTTTTTATAAATATATTCATTTTATTATAAATCCATAAAAAATAACAACATTCTTAACTATCTTTTAATTTAGTCATTGTAAATTGTAAGTTATGTAAGTAAATGAATTTATAATTTTTGAAAGAATTTCAATTACTATTATATAATTTAATATCTCTAAATACTTAAATAATCCTTAATTAAAAAATCTAAATTATATCTTGTCTTCATTTATCATTTAATATATTACCTTTAGCTTCTTCCAATTTGCTTTAGAAGATTATATTTATCAAAGTTCAATTTAAGAATATGAGATATACAAAAATATTATTCTTTTTTAAAAGATGAATATTTTTCATCTATAAAAAAACTTTTATTTTATTACTTTTTTACAGCAAAAACACTTTCTTTACTCAATTTTAACATTAATATTCTACTATTTATATTTCTAATAATAATATTAATTTTATTAGTTTAGTTATTTTATATTAAGATACTTGAATATGTAGTTTCAAGATTTCATATAATAAATTGGAGAATTAGATAAAATTATTATGAATTAAAGATAAATTATTTTTTATTAAATAAATTAATTTATTTTATTTTAGAGGAATGAGATTTGTTAATTAAAATATCAAGAGATTAATTATTAGGATATTAATTTTTAATTTCCTATAATTTATATAGTAATATTTTAAAATTAACATCCTAATCTTAATTTGGAGAAAATAAAAAAGTCTTTGAATATAAAATGAAAGATTTTAAATTAATTGAATTTATAAGTTATAATAAAATTAATATAATGAAAAGTTCATAAAATGTTCATTAATTCAAAGAAGATGAGATTAAAGAATTAAAGTAGTATATCTTATAAATGGAATAAGAACCATAAATTTATGAGAATCTGAATCAAGATTAAATATTTGGAATAATTTTCATTATACTTACCAAATCTTCATATCATAGAACATAATATGAAATTGAGATTTTGAAGAAAGCTACTAAACATATAGTTTATTTTTAGAAATTACTAGAAAAAGACTAAGGAGTTTTACTTTGGGAGAGATGTTTAAGAAAAATGAGTTACAAATCTCTAAGAAAGGGTGAAACTCTATTTAGAGAAGGTGAGTTAATATTAATTATATTTAAGGTGATGTGGGAACTACATTCTATATTATTTTGTAAGGTAGAGTGTCAATTCATAAAAGAATGTTTGTTGGAGATTGTTATCAAGAAAAGGAGTTAATCCAAATGAGTGATGGTTAAGCCTTTGGTGAGCTTGCATTAGAAAATAATGAACCTAGATCTGCTTCTATTACTGCTGTAATTCCAACTCATTTAGCAGTCTTAGATGCAGAGGATTATATGGTTATCAAAAAAACTGTGGTATTTATTTTCCTAATCCAAAAGATAAATCAATAAAGGCAGATGTATTTTGAAGAATTTGCAAAACTCTCTATTTTTAAAGACTGGAAGTTTATGAGTGTTAAATCTTTGTTCGATGTTATGAAATTAAATAAATTTAGATTGAATCACACTGTATATAAAGAAGGTGATCCATCTAATGAAGTTTATTTCATATAATCAGGTGAATTTAAAGTATTTACTTTAAAAATCTTTAGGTTATTAAATGTTTAAGAATGAATAAGGAATAAACTAATAATTATTAAGAAAGTGATGATGATGTAGAATTTTTAAAATAATAATTTGCATACAATAAACCTTCATTAACAAATTAAGAAAAAATTGATAAATTATATCAGAAAAAAAAATATGGAAATCTTATTGCTAGTGATAAAAAGTTAATTATGACATTAAAATTTCTGGGAGCAGGAGAAATGTTTGGAGAATTAGAAATCTTAAAAGCTCCAGATTTAATTAGATAGTTTAGTATAGTCTCTACTTTTGAAAGTAATAGTGTCTATTCAGTTTCTAAGAGAGATTTCATGAGAGTTTTATATTGTGATCCTGCATTAAATAAAAGTTTGACTGCTTTAAATGACAAAAAATTAAAATAGATTTTATAATAAATTAGAGTATATGAAAAAAATTTTATAGATCAAACAGAAAAAATTAATTTACTTGAAAGAACTTAAAATAAAACATTCTTAAAACCAGAAAATCTACTCTAAATTTAAGAAAATTAATAAAAATTATTATTTAATAGCACTAATTAAATTTTTAAGATTAGTAGCAGAATAAAATTAGATGATAATAGATTAAGATAATAAACTTTAACATTAGATAATCCTGTTGAATCTGAATAAGCTTATTTAAATAAACTATTAAAATCTGCTTAATCTGCTTAACATTCAAGATAAAAAACAGAAGAATTAATTATATAATAATCATTAAAATAGAAAAATAAAAATAAGAAATAAACAAAAAAGCATTCATCTACTCCTGGAATTCTAGGAACTGCTTTAGAAAATATTAGTTATCATATTCGAAGACATCCAACATAAACTTCTTCAAATTAAAGATTTTAAACAAGTTCATCATGCAAATTAGATATAGATAACATACAAAAATCTAAATTTTATTTTACAACTTGTTTACCTCTAGTATTGTAAAATAATTATTATAGACTTAAAACTAAATAATCATAATGATAATTTTTTATTTAAATTTAATTTCTTATTATGAAGTACGTGTTAAATTATAATTAAGTATTAAATAATAACATTAGTATTAAATTCTTTAATGCTCACTCATAAACTTTTAATTACATATTAATTCAAATAATAAGTTACAATTGTATATATTTAGGGTGTTAAAAAACTTTATGGTAATTATAGCAGAATTATAAAACCCATAAATACCATAAATATATGTTTTTCTTATGTTTAAGTCATAACCTATAAATATATTTAAATTTTGATGCATTCAAATTTTATTCATATATTGTAAACTAGTATGAAACTAAATGAAGTCTTCAAACATAAATTCTTTTACAAACAATTTAAAAATAGTTATATATATATACATATATACTAATTATTATTTAAAAATAAATCATTTTTTTTTCCACTTTTTTAAATCTTTTTGTCATTTATTTATAAAGATGTTAAGAATTTTACAAACAGAGAAAATATGTAATTAATAAGAATAGTTTGTAATTTATCATTATATCATTTCTTGATGTTATTTTTCAAGTGTCTGAATTAGAAATTTAACTTTGTTTTCAATTTTTTCTATATTATTTAACTGTTTAATTGGGTCTATTCTAGCTTTCTTATTTAACCTCTTGAAATTTATGGTACCTATTTGTTTGTATATTGAAACACTCAAATGATCAATTACTTTTTATTTGATTTGGGCATTTACACCATTTTTAATAAAAGGGATTGTGGAAAACCCTTGAGAATATAAAGCTATATTTCCACTGTTAAGTTCAATTAAAGCGGAGACACCACAACATTGTATCTTTCTTCTTCTCTTTTTTTGAAGGGAAAAGTAGTTAGCAGTATCACTGTAGTAATTTCTTAAAATGTGTTTTGCTGATGAATATTTAACTTTATGGATAATTGCTGCCTAAAAATATAGGGATACTTTAATACCTAATATATTGGCAAATGATCTTTGACTACACTAAGTATCAAGTTGGTTTTCGTATCGGAATCAATAGGTTTTCTCTTTCGGAAGTTAGCATTTTTAAAGTCTTAAGGGAGCTCTGATTGACAATCTTTATCTGATTAAGAAAATTGCATTAATAAGACAATAAGTTAAAATAAAAATTAGTGAAAAATTTAGCATCGGTCTTGTTTAATAATTGAGAAAAATAAATTTCCTATTGTGATGTATTTTGGGAAAATAATTTTATATTTTTGTAAGAAAGATCAAATAATTCTAAAACGAAATATCGACTAGAAGTATAAATGTATAAGATATAAAACCAAATAATTAATTTATCAATATATAATTCAATTTTAAATAAATATATAAAAATAAATATTCAACTAACTTCATCTTGGAAACATTCAAAGATTAATTCTCCTTGTTCATTTTCGTATTCTCTTATTCTATCTTCAGTTTTTAATTCATTTAATTCTAATGTTTCAGAATTATCTAAAGAAGTATCCTTGGGATGAAACATATGAGCACATAAATCTAAAACTGTTTTTTTATCAATTTCTGCTGCTTCATTTTCTATTAAATATATCATTTTTATTTATACCAGTATTAATGACACTATAAAATTCAACAAATTAGCTTATTCTATCTACAAATCTACATTCTTCCATTTATTTTGCAAAGTTTTCTTTACTTAAATAAGATAAACAAATTAAAATATGCATAAGTACTGAAACTTATATTTAATCTTTTATAAATTTTAACAATTATTCCATTACTTAATGTGCAAATCTTGGTTAATGTTCCAAATATTATAATGTATATGGAGTATGAATAATATTAGCTAATGTTGCTGAAGCAAAATCAAGACAAAATACATGAATTTTAGTATTAATTGATTTTTGAATGAGATTAATAATCCATTAAATCATTTCATTTTAAACATAAGATGGAATTACAGTATCTTTTATACTTGCTTTTTATAAAATTGCTAAACAGAATCTTTAAGTTACTGAACCGTTTTCTTATTCTTTTAAAATTTTTATTATTTTTTCTATGATTATCATATTTCCATTATAAGTTAAGTATTCTACACCTCTTAATGTACTACTGATCACACTTATTAAACTAGTAATTGCATGTCTTAAACTTTAATTATTGATATCTAATAAATGAACAACAAAATCAAATTTGTCTGTTGCTTCAATATTAAATACATCATTTCTTATTAATTCATAAACTAAGTTTTTTCTTAATTCTGGTGCAATTTATAATGCATTCACTCTAAGAGATAATAAAACTTCAATCATTCCATCTACATGTTTATCCTAATAATTTTTAAATAGCTTAGTTTTATGTTCATGCATGACTTATTCAGTAATCAATTCTGTACCTTCTGGTTTACCTTCATTTATAATAACTTTATGATATTTTCCCAATTATATTTTATAGTTTTCTAAAGTTTCGCTTAGATTTTCATTTTTAGCTGTCTCTTTTAATGAATGTAATAATTATAATAAATTTATGCTAACAGAAAATATTTATCTGCCTGCCTATAAAATTTATTAGTATTTCTTATTAAATTATTTTTATTCCTTCTCTAAATTGATTTCTCTTTTTGTTTTTATATTATCGCTTTTAAGCAATTAAAATATACGAGGCATATCATCCCCTGTTTATTTGATAACTTATTATTTATTTAACATCTAGAATATTAATTTAATTATCTACTTTATTGGATACCTATTTACTCTTTATTTCTGCATCAAAACATTCTAAAGTATTAGAATAGTTAGAATATCTTAAGTACTCCCTAATGTACTCATTAATTTCATTTGTATCAGGGACTATTGATTACCCTTAATTTGAATTTGCAGTTCTCATAACAAATATTTAAAATAAATTATATGGCAAAGATTTCTTTTTAATTAATTGTATAAATAGGAACATATTGTTTATAAAAAAAGATATTTATTTTATGCTAGGATTTCATCGCCAAGCAACAAAGCAATTGTTATTAAGTGCAAGAACATGCTTTTCAAGTAAAGGTGATAAGAAGCCAAGTCACCCTAAGTTTATATTTGGTGTTCCAAAAGAAACATATCCAAATGAAAATAGAGTGGCAGCAACACCAGAATCCATTAAAAATTTACTTAAAGATGGACATTAAGTTTAGACAATTTATTAATAATTAGGTCCTCATTGAAAGTGGAGCTGGTTTAAAGGCCAATTTTGCAGATAATGTTTATTAAGAAGTCGGAGCAAAAGTAGTTGATACAAATTCAGTTTATGATTAATCTGATGTAATCTTAAAAATTAGACCTCCTGAAAATACAAAGGCTTTGAAAGAAAGTCAAACTATTGTACTTATTTTTAATAAATATAGACTTCTTTCATATACCCAGCATAGAATAAAGAATTACTTAATTAATTATAAGAGAAGAAGATAACAACATTTGCTATGGAATGTGTTCCTAGAATTACTAGAGCTTAAACATATGATGCCTTGAGTTCTATGGCTAACATTGCAGGATATAAAGCAGTTTTATTGGCAGCAAATGAATTTGGTAGATTCTTTGCTGGTTAAATGACAGCAGCAGGAAAAGTACCACCTGCTAAAGTATTAGTAATTGGAGCAGGAGTAGCTGGTTTATCAGCTATTGTAACTGCTAAAAATATGGGAGCTATTGTTAGAGCATTTGATACAAGATTAGCAACTAAAGAATAAGTGAAGTCATGTGGAGCTGAATTTTTGGAAGTCAAAATAAATGGAGAAGTTGTTGATGGTGCAGGTATTGGTGGATATGCTAAGGAAATGGGAAAAGAATATTTAGAAGCAGAATTAGCATTATTCTTAAAATAAGCTAAAGAAGTTGATATTATTATTACTACTGCTCTTATTCCAGGAAGACCAGCACCAAAATTATTATCAAAAGAATTAGTAGAAAACATGAAATAAGGATCAGTTATTGTTGATTTAGCTGCTGAAACAGGAGGAAATTGTGAATTATGCAAACCAGGGGAATTATATAATCATTAAGGAAAAGTTAAAATTATTGGATATACTGATTTACCAAGCAGATTACCTACTTAAAGTTCAACATTATATGCTAATAATATTGGAAAATTGATGTAATACATTGTAGGAACAATCAAAGATCCAAATGGAAAAATGACATAAGTGGATTTGAATGATGATGTTGTAAGATAATCATTAGTAACATTAAATGGAGAATTGAAATGGCCACCTCCACCTATCGTTACATCTAAAAGTGAACTCCAATAAGCTGATACATCTAAAGCTGCTTCTCATAAAAAATAAGAAGTTTAAGTAGATCCATACAAATAAGCTTGGAAAAATGTTATTAATACATCAGCTTCACTTATGGCAATGATGGCTTTAGGTTATCAATCTCCTAATATGGAATTCTTAAAAATGTTAAATACTTTTGCTTTAGCAGGTATTGTTGGTTATCAAGTGGTTTGGGGTGTTACTCCAGCCTTACATTCACCACTTATGTCAGTTACAAATGCAGTATCTGGTATAATTATAGTTGGTGGTATGGAATTGATGGATGGAAAATATTTACCAGGATCTTTTACTGGGTTATTGGCAGCCATCTCTGTTGCCATAGCATCACTCAATATTTCTGGTGGTTTCTTAGTCACATAAAGAATGTTAAATATGTTTAGAAGACCAACTGACCCTGCTGAATACAATTATTTAATGGCATTAGCAGGTGCTACAGGAGTACTTGGATATTATGGTGGACTTTATTATGGAATTCCAAAAGAACCATTGACAAATCTTTCATATTTAGCTTCATCTATAGCTTGTATATTAGCTCTTGGTGGATTAGCACAATAATAGACAGCTAGAATTGGTAATAGTTTTGGTTGTTTGGGAGTTGGATTGGGTGTTGCTGCAACTTTAGGATATAAAGGATATTCTCCAGAATTATTAGCTTAATGGGCATCAATGGTTATGTTAGGTGCTACTATTGGAGGTACAGTTGCTACAAGAGTTGCTATTACTGATTTACCTTAATTAGTTGCTTGTTTCCATTCATTTGTTGGATTGGCAGCAGTATTAACATCTATTGGTAATTATTTACATGTATTCCCTCATTTGGCTGAAGATCCAGCTGCACTTGTTCATAAATTATCAATCTTCTTTGGTATTTTCACAGGTGGTATTACATTTACTGGATCACTTATTGCCTTTGCTAAATTGTAAAATCTTTTGCCTTCAAATCCAACTGTTATTCCTTATCATAATTAAGTTAATATTGCATTAGCAGCCTTATCTGTTGCATCTTTATTAATATATAATTAAACAGGTAGTTTTGCTGTTGGAATGACAGCCTTATTAACAGCAACAGCTGCTAGNGGATCAATTATTGTTGATTTGGCTGCTGAAACAGGAGGAAATTGTGAATTATGCAAACCAGGAGAATTATATAATCATTAAGGAAAAGTTAAAATTATTGGATATACTGATTTACCTAGCAGATTACCTACTTAAAGTTCAACATTATATGCTAATAATATTGGAAAATTGATGTAATACATTGTCGGAACAATCAAAGATCCAAATGGAAAAATGACATAAGTGGATTTGAATGATGATGTTGTAAGATAATCATTAGTAACATTAAATGGAGAATTGAAATGGCCACCTCCTCCTATCATTACATCTAAGAGTGAACTCTAATAAGCTGATACATCAAAAGCTGCTTCTCATAAAAAATAAGAAGTTAAAGTAGATCCATATAAATAAGCTTGGAAGAATGTAATTAATACATCAGCTTCACTTATGGCAATGATGGCTTTAGGTTATCAATCTCCAAATATGGAATTCTTAAAAATGTTAAATACTTTTGCTTTGGCAGGAATTGTTGGTTATCAAGTGGTTTGGGGTGTGACTCCAGCCTTACATTCACCACTTATGTCAGTTACAAATGCAGTATCTGGTATAATTATAGTTGGTGGTATGGAATTGATGGATGGAAAATATTTACCAGGATCCTTTACTGGGTTATTGGCAGCAATCTCTGTTGCCATAGCATCACTCAATATTTCTGGTGGTTTCTTAGTCACATAAAGAATGTTAAATATGTTTAGAAGACCAACTGACCCTGCTGAATACAATTATTTAATGGCATTAGCAGGTGCTACAGGAGTACTTGGATATTATGGTGGACTTTATTATGGAATTCCAAAAGAACCATTGACAAATCTTTCATATTTAGCTTCATCTATAGCTTGTATATTAGCACTTGCTGGATTAGCATAATAATAGACAGCTAGAATTGGTAATAGTTTTGGTTGTTTGGGAGTTGGATTGGGTGTTGCTGCAACTTTAGGATATAAAGGATATTCTCCAGAATTATTAGCTTAATGGGCATCAATGGTTATGTTAGGTGCTACTATTGGAGGTACAGTTGCTACAAGAGTTGCTATTACTGATTTACCTTAATTAGTTGCTTGTTTCCATTCATTTGTTGGATTGGCAGCAGTATTAACATCTATTGGTAATTATTTACATGTATTCCCTCATTTGGCTGAAGATCCAGCTGCACTTGTTCATAAATTATCAATCTTCTTTGGTATTTTCACAGGTGGTATTACTTTTACTGGATCACTTATTGCCTTTGCTAAATTATAGAATCTTTTGCCTTCAAATCCAACTGTTATTCCTTATCATAATTAAGTTAATATTGCATTGGCAGCCTTATCTGTTGCATCTTTATTAATATATAATTAAACAGGTAGTTTTGCTGTTGGAATGACAGCCTTATTAACAGCAACAGCTGCTAG